>JASEVX010000001.1:140392252-140600665 GCA_031761405.1 Serripes groenlandicus
AAATAAAAAATGAGCTTTCGGACTGACAGGTTTCAAAAGATTTCGTGAAGTCTGCCATAGTGCAGTTATGCATAACACTAACATTATAGTAGTTGAATAAACAGTTATCAACTGAGGGGCATATTGGAACATCACGGGTGGGGTCAAGTGAAAATGTATCATAACTTGCATTGTTTTGTCAACGAAGTGAATGATAATTGAAGCCTTTCATTGTTTATGATCAATCTCCATTCCAAAGAAGGTTGACCATACACACAACCAACTAATTATTGATCATACACAGTAATGGAAATGAGTAATCTTGCCAATCATTAGTCTTAGTATGTATACAGTGCTTTCATTAAGGAATAATTATAAGATTTGTGAATTCCATACACTTTTCAAGATGTTTGTCAGAATATTTGAATTTTATTATTTTCAATAAAACCACAAAACAGACAATTTAGGATTTGCATGCAATAGCACGTCAATTTACCTTTCCTCTTTTAAAGTCAACAGTGGACACCTTTGCATCAATCTACTTTTAAAACAATGAGATAAGGGTTAAATCGCTGAAGACATGAGTTTTCTCTTTTTCTCAAAATGATATTAGCTTGGCATCCTAACTATATCATACTTTAACAAATGTTGAAATGTAGTCCAATATTTATAAATGAGACCACCTTCGAAATATAATATCAACTAAATAGTTAAATCTCATTGAAATTGTTGTATAATTTAAACTTAATTTCGAACATAAACTTAGCCCTACAACATGTTAATTTATTTTAATTCTTTCCTTCCTTTTTTTATAATGAAAACAACAAACTACTTAAATGACACATTTAAAATTGTCAAGGACGAAATAATTTTGTACGAAAGACCCGATTCTTTCTTATTCGCAGAGGTGTCGTTCTTGAAACTCTCTTTATAGGCAGAGAGTGTTCGTTCAAAGTCATTTTTCCATTAAAACCAGTTTTATCTCGGTTTGTTCTTTTTTTCGTTTGTTTCGAACCAAATAACATTTTAAATCACCTATAATTTACTATTTGTAAGTGAGTGTAAACAGCGGCTCTCTGCAAAGGAGATTGATCTACGCAGTTGGTATTCGCGAGTCACGCAGGTGCGCGAAAGTAAACAAATTAGACTGCGACGTAAAGGTTTGTAGTTATCGACTTTTGATTACATGTAGTAGTGTAAAATAAAGTATACCAGTCTAGCTAATAGGGACTGATTTATATTCGTAAATAAAACAAAAAAACATAAATGCGAGTCAAAATAAAGAAACTGAAAATACCTAAAACATCGGAATATTTATTTCATTTTAGATATGTCATTACTTAGTGTTTTTAAACAAACACAATTGTAATATGTTCAAGACATCTAAATGTGTTTCTTTCTAATAATAATCCCCCCTCCCATGTGATTTCAGAAAACCTATTAAAAATAGAAGTCGCGGGCTTCTGCCCGGCGACTAATAATATATATATATATATAGTTCTTATGACGACCGCATCATGGCTACAAATGCGGAAATGAGGCAAAACACTGATACAGTCTTTCCCTGGCCATACAGCATCGAAAAGTGTTCTTTGCTCTGGTTTTAAATGGTCTATTTTAAATTTGCTCAACTTCGTCAATTGACGCCATTTTGAAGGTTAAGCCAAACGTTTGTTGAAACGAGTCCTCTGATTAGTTCAAATAAAAATAGCTTGGTAGATCTAAAAATAGTGATATTGGAAATCCGATAAAACAAGAAGATGAATTTGAATTGATCGCCATCAGATCTTACATTTGGTCAGATCGTGTACTTTAGTCAGATTGCGAAAGTACCACCCAACAATGAAACATACAAATAAATACAACAAAACAATCGGAAACATACAGGTGCTAATATGCACAGGTTCCCGGCGTGGAGTTTTGTCCCTTAATAAATAGCTATTTTATAAAAAAAAAAGCATATACAGAATATAGTATGTATTTATAGTACGGAAGTGTATATTATACGATAGTGTGGGGAAAACGACACGCCGGGTACCTGTGTACTTTTGTGCCATTTCCCAATATTGGCACACTGAAAATATCCGCACGGAATATAGATTTCTGACTGACCACTGACTGGTCAAACACGTTGGTGAACTTTTGGTCCAAGGTGAGTGTCCGAGGCGATAAGATTGTAGAATGACTTAATCAAACACAGGTAAGGTGTACACAACCTCATAAAATACCTATGGTGGATTTAAAGGAGCTTCAATTTTACAAACGTTATTGTTGAAAATATTACATATTAACCAATTTCCTTATAAACTATAGAACTGTGATTTATGCTCAGACTATTTCTCAAATGTTTGATTTGTCTAAAGCAATTTAATTCTCAAAAATAAGCAATCAGAAATCTAATTTGGAGCATGGAGTTCAATCCTGAGCACAGAGAATGTTTCAAGGTTTCATAGGTTCGGGCCCCTGGTTGAGTATCAATGACTCGGATATCGAGCGTGGATTCTAGAAGCCATAACAATTTGGTCACCCAATCGATGTCAAGTAAATACTTCCCGAACATAGCAATTCAGCAGCAGGCGACTTTGGAAATATCTGTGCAAAATTAAAAAAATTGAAAAGAGTTGAAAATATTGAGGTGAAAGAAAACAGTGTTAAACAAGAACATTTCCCCAGTGTTTTCTTAAGTTGTAGATGCATTAAAATGCGACTGCAAGTGGGAAAGGGCTAATTAATAAACTTAGTAAACAGTGAGTTTAAAAAAAACTCATCTCACTTGAGATTCATATGTATGTATTCAGTGTTAAGTGTACAGAGGTAGCTATGGTCCAGTTTTGACACCTTACCTATTACTTAACAATAGAACTTCGTGTTTTCAATACCCACGTAATCACCTTTGTACAATAAGCTGATACAATAACACCGTTATTGAAATGGACTGTCTCATATTCTTTAAGTCGGAACATGCCATTCACGTTTATAGGGTTTCTTTTAACCATGTCCCTCATAAGCCAATTCTGCAGCAGACGAATTTGAACATATTTTGTCAAAAAATAGAAAATCTCTATAATTGAATGGATAACCTATGGCTAAAAGTGGAACACATTGTGGCAACAGGAAAAATTGCTCGTTTTGAGCAATTTCTTCTCTTGTCACTATGATTTCAAAAAGCCGTCTGCTACAGAGGCATCAGAAAGCGTCTATATGAGGGAAAGGGTTAACCTTGACCATTCGACTAGTGCAGGCACTTATTAGCTTGTATGCAGTCCATATGACGGAAGTTTGATCCCAGTTTAGTGTATGTTACGATTTATGCCGCATGAAACGATATCGTAAGACCTCCCGTTTGGATGACCTTCATGTGAATTACATCTACAGATATGTGATTAAGGTCTAACAGAGTAACAGCAGTAATTCATTCCGAGTATAACAGTATAAATAAGAAATATTAAGGATCAGTAATCCTTGGCGTTAATCAGGTTGATTACTGCTGACCGTTTGTTTGACATATACATAAGATACACATTTGTTGCATACTCATTTCAGGACAAATTTTGTCTGTTTCTAAAAAGGGTTAACCTTCGGTGTTTGTTTAATCCGATTATCCGCGTACTGGACGTAGCAAACAGACTGGACAATGGCTATTTTAAGTACATTTAAGTGAGCTCCAGATACGCAAATTGACATTAATGTTATGTATGATGTCTTGATAAAATATTACATGTTTGGAACTCATTGAATTAGTATCATTTATGATATTTCTAAGAGTATAAACAAAAAAGGCTTTGGTACAAAATCATCGACAATCACGTCGAAGTTTAATGAATCTGGAACACATTGTCTTAAGCATTTTATTTTATTGCACATTGAAATACATAGGTGTGTTTTGTTCACGGATTATCACTCAGTATAGCAGTGAAGGAATTATACGTTATTAGTGTGACACATGTTTTATTACGTTGTAATTACCTTGATTATGTGACAAAAAGGAGTTAATTAGTTCTTTTAATAAAAACGTTAAAGTTGGATTAAAACTTTTTGTTGTGTCTAAATAAAGGTAAGTCACATGATTATGAAACTTTGAAACTATGATTTATATCGTTATACTCTAAGTGAAGAAAATGTCAGCTGTTTAAACCCATTGATGATTTTATATGTAAACCAATGTTGACACCATACAAACAAATATTCAGCTGACGACTTTGAAAGTATTGTGTCAAAATGAATTAATGCCCATATTGCGCCATCTCCCCATCAAATATTTAGTCTTTCATTTATAGAGCGTTTGCATATATAATTATGAAGTGTTTCAACACATTTCAATATTTATTCTCTCATTCATATAGAATAATATTAAGTACATGCTCTCCAGAATAACATTTTGCGTAGGTAAATTATTTGGCCGTGTTAAGGAAGTGTCGCTCGTTAGAGGTTAAAACCGTATCCTGATAACAAATAGATATGAGCTGTCCCGCGAGAAAACCATCATTGTGGATTTTGCGTAAAGTATCGAGCAGGATCAGCATAAGCATGTCGCGCAGGCTTACCCGGGAAGACATTTTTCGCTTCCTGTGGAATCATTACTCTATACCTCTATCACCCTAAGACGGAATGTGTCGGTCCGGATCAGTCTGCGCGAATTGCGCAGTTTGATCTGGGTCGATACATTACGCAGATGCCATAATATTGGGTTTCTCGCGGGACGTCTCATGTATTCTTTAATGAATAAACACAACGTTGGACATTATCGTAGGAAAATGAACAATTGCACGTTAAGAACATGTGCTCCTCTTCATGCAATGTTTTACACTCAATCTCAAGATTACAGTTTCTAATTGCTAGATTTTTACATTGGTTTTTCGCCAGATCAGGAAATAATAACCAGTGTCGAGATGTATTCTAGGATTCGAGAACAAAGGGGGACTTTTATATGAAAATGGATTTTATGTTACCCATTCCATACTCATTAAAGGAGGAATATTCATAACAGTGTGAGACTTAGCACGAGCCCTCTCCTAGAATAGATACTGATTATGTGTCGTTCTATTGAGATTTC
Organism: Serripes groenlandicus; assembly: GCA_031761405.1. Classification (NCBI taxonomy): domain Eukaryota; kingdom Metazoa; phylum Mollusca; class Bivalvia; order Cardiida; family Cardiidae; genus Serripes; species Serripes groenlandicus. The sequence goes on from JASEVX010000001.1 coordinate 140,397,285, forward strand.
AGCTCTCAAAACTATATAAATAACTCAGAAATTAACGCCTTGATCCAATAAGACTTCTGGAATCCGCTGTGGTCGAGTGGTTAGCGTCGGGGATTTCGAAACCGAGTGTCCCGGGTTCGATCCCCTGTCGCGGCAATTCGGTCATGGTGGAGTGCCCTTGGGCAAGGCACATTTTCTAGCCTAGTACTGGTTTGTTCACCCAGGGAACATGAATGATAAAATTTAAATGCGCGCTAAATGACCTTAGCTGTCGATGCGCCATAAAACAATATACATTCATTAATTCATTCATTCATTCAATAAGACTTCTGGCTCCAATTTCTCCAACCCTTCTTAGTGTTGTTAAGTTATACTTTAAAACCTTAAATAAGGCTGGAACATATTCCATCATTTATGTTTTAAAACATGTCATAAAAAGTTACATTGGTGTCTAACAATGCTTGATAAGAAATGAAATATTTTGGCATTTTTATTTTTATTAGGGAAACAGAAATAATGAAATATGCTTTGAAGTAAAACAATTTATTGAAACTGCTGCGTACCAACCAAACACTTGAGCACAAAGTCTGAGCATATAGTAATTGTTTATAGTCTTGAAGGCCGCTTAGTAGGGGTGCCGTTTTCAGATGATAATGTATTATACTGTACACGTGAACTGTCAAATACAGGTCAATGGTCATCAACATGAGGAAGCAAACAGTAAATACATAAAGTTGAAAGATCACGTCATGTTAAATGGCTTGTGATAAAGGAATGTAAATATTGATTTACTTTGTTCAGTATTGCTTAGTTTCACATTAATGTAACAGGAAAGCATTTAAATAACCAGGGACTACTAATATTAGTATTAGTAGCCCAGACAGAATGCTGTTCTAATCCGACTATCGGCAAAATAGCACTGATGCAAAGCTCTAGACAAGGGGCGTTTTGCATGTTCTAAAATCCTTATTTGACCCTCTAACCATATGCTGTGGGTACTCAGTGAGACGATTCTATTGAGTACCCACAATATAGGATTTGCTTAGATTATAAGAGAGATATTGTGGGGAAAACAGCTGTTTAGGCCTCCTTGTATGGACCTCTACTGATGGTATATGTGTGTAAGTATGGTATATTACGCCACTATCATCGGTACTTTAGTTATTCATGGCGTGTCCAGGGTAATTGACCGGTACTACCTAAATACCATTAGAAAATATGGTAAATATGGATTTCCCTCATTGGCGCCCAGGATTGTGAGGTTTAGCATTACGACTGGCTCTCTGGTGGCAGGATATATGGACCAGAAGTACTGGCAACGTACCCTGAAAACGCCGTGTTATAATTGAAGACTTGTTGAGAGCGGTTGAGGGCGACTAAAACACCATGGAAACAAACACACAGATCAATATTGCTGGAAATGTAACAGCATTAGCATTTACGTATCCAATGCTGTTCTTATTAGACTATTAGAAACATGGATGTAAGGGAAATGTTTGTGTTTATGGTGTTTTGCCGCTATCACCAGGCTCCAGTACCATACCCTGTTCTCAGACTTTGTGCTCAAGTATCTGATTGATCTGAAGCGAATGCCGTCTCGGAATTGACCAATTAGAGGTCTTATATAGCATAGAGTTCTTTTCTGGACACAGAGATCGTTGTATATTTGTTATAGTTTCGAACCCAGTACTAAGTTATTCTCGAAGTTTCCAGGGTAATTTACTAGTACTACCGGTATTATTATACCCCCCGCAAACAAAGTTTTTTTTTTGGGGGGGGGGGGGGGGGGGGGGGTATATAGGAATCACCCTGTCTGTCTGGCCGTCTGTCCGTCTGTCCACATTTATTGTAAGCACTACTCCTCCTAAACGGCTCAATGGATTTGGTTCAAACTTTACATGAAGGTTACACATCATATGTAGATATGCATGAAGGAAGATCATACGCCTCGGATTCTTCCAAGGTGAGATAATTCAACTTAGAGGTTACCTGCGAGTGACTCCTATGCACATACCTCCACATTTCTTGTAAGCACTACTCCTCCTAAACGGCTCAGTGGATTTGGTTCAAACTTTACATGAAGGTTACACATCATATGTAGATATGCATGAAGGAAGATCATCCGCCTCGGATTCTTCCAAGGGGAGATAATTCAACTTAGAGGTTACCTCCGAGGGACTCCTGTGCACATACCTTGTAAGCGCTACTCCTCCTAAAGGGCTCAGTTGATTTGAGTCAAACCTGTATATGAAGGCTACACATAATATGTAGATATGCAGGAAGGAAGATCATACGCCTCAGATTCTTCCAAGGGGAGATAATTCAACTTAGAGGTTACCTGCGAGGGACTCCTGTGCACATACCTTGTAAGCGCTACTCCTCCTAAAGGGCTCAGTTGATTTGATTCAAACTGTATATGAAGGCTACACATTATATGTAGATATGCATGAAGGAAGATTTTTCTCCTCAGATTCTTCCAAGGGAAGATAATTCAACTAAGAGGTTACGAGGAACACCTGTGATACCTTGCAAGCGCAATTCCTCCTTAACCGTATAAACTTTACCATTGTATCCGATGCTTTGAGAGGGGAACGGGGGGTATTCTTCAGTGAGCTTTGCTCACAGTATTTCTAGTTTATCCTGGCACCGGCACATCATTCGTAATGATATTCTCGCAACACCGAGGGTTTTAAACTCTCTGCTGGATCGAACAGTGACATTCCGCTCCCGAAACAGACGTCTCGGTGGTGTTGTGGTAGAGCGTCCGCCTCGGCCGCGGGAGGTCGCTGGTTCGTTCCAAGGCCGATTCATGCCAAATACTTTTGAAATGGTATTAGTGGCTGCTATCCTTAAATATGAAATTTGCTCACAAATATCCCAAAAATGATTTCGCTGTTTGCTGTCGTACACATCCATTTCTGGTTAGAAGCCTATGCTGAACTTGACAGTCCTGCAATATGTACAAATAAATGATTATAAATGATAGAGAAATGTTGAAACTGAACGCAAATTACAATAATGTACCTTTTTGACTCCTCATTTCAATGAAAACAATACAATGTAAGGATACTACGACCCGGAACCAGTTCCGTTATGGTGTAACACCATAAGTTCCCTCATCTTCTTCGATGCAGGAAAATGCACATTTTCTCTCATTATTTAATTTTATAATTAGTACATTTGCACTAACATTCGGGTTCGAATTTCTCAACTCAGTATTGGAGAGGATAGAGCGTCTGCCTCGAGGGCAGGAGACACATGTTCGATCCCCGGTCGGGACGAACCACCTGCTATGAAAGGGGTAGTGATGACTTCAATCATTTGCTCTCAGGGTTACGATGATAACTTTTTTATTGATACGCTGGTGCCCTCAGTACAGGTTATTTACCGAGAAAAAGCCGTGATATGACTGAAATAGTGTTAAAAGAAGCAACGTAAACCACCATTTTCCCTTTCTGAAATAGTGTTAAAAGAAGCAACGTAAACCACCATTTTCCCTTTCTGAAATAGTGTTAAAAGAAGCAACGTAAACCACCATTTTCCCTTTCTGAAATAGTGTTAAAAGAAGCAACGTAAACCACAATTTTCCCTTTCTGAAATAGTTTTTAAAAAAACAACGTAAACCACCATTTTCCCTTTCTGAAATAGTGTTAAAAGAAGCAACGTAAACCACCATTTTCCCTTTCTGAAATAGTGTTAAAAGAAGCAAAGTAAACCACCATTTTCCCTTTCTGAAATAGTGTTAAAAGAAGCAACGTAAACCGCCATTTTCCCTTTCTGAAATAGTGTTAAAAGAAGCAACGTAAACCACCATTTTCCCTTTCTGAAATAGTGTTAAAAAAAGCAACGTAAACCGCCATTTTCCTCTTTCTGGAATTGTATTTAACGACGTTATTAGGACTACCGCCATTATTTTATCTTGACATCGATATGTTTATGGTAGTGTTATTCCCCTAAAACCTGGGCGCTGACGAGGGATGCCATTACTACCTTTTTGTGTTTAATTGTCTTTATTATGACTCGGCTGGAGAACGAACCCTGATCTCCTGGTCCCGACACGGTCGCTCTAACCACTACACCACGGGGACGGTCCTCGTGTACTATAGGAACAATATGGTATTAACCTCAGTAGGAAATTCGATATTAATTCCAACCTAAGTATGTAGTTTTGTAATTCCTCTGTCCCCTGGTCATCATTTGTGTGTGGAGTATGCTTAATCCTTTAACGCTTTCTGTCAGTCTATGTAGCGGACGGCTTTTGAAAACATTGTAGCAAATATCGAAATTGCTCATATTGATCAATTTCTCTATTATCCACAATGTCTTCAACTGCATTTAATAATTATACTTTCATTTTAAAACGATGTGCCATAGATTTCCTTTCGAAGTCATCTGTTGCAGATTTGTTTTATGATGTGGAAAAGAGTAAATACAGTGAGCAAACAAAATAAATAAACGCTCCAATCAAAAAGAAATGTCTTAATATAAAATCATTTTCTTGTTATACATGGTACAGACATTTCTCTTTTGACGAAATAACTCGAGCTCATCGGACGAGAATGAAGAAATACTCATTGACGTGTTGAAAAACATACTTTACCAGGTGTGTGAAGATAGCGCGTGCATTAGATGGTGTCATACTTTCTTGACAAATGATATCGCATCATTTCTTAACCCTTTCCCACCTATAGACGCTTTCTGACGCATTTACAGCAGACGACTTTGGAAAACACTGTGACAAAAGAATAAATTGCTCAAAACGAGCAATTTATTCTTTTGCCACAATGTTTTTAACCCATTTCCGTAATTATACCTACATTTATAGAGCTTTTTTGTGAGTATGCCTAGATACTTTCGAAGTCGTCTGCTTCATACTTATTGTATGTGGGAAAGTAATAAGGATATATATTTATAGATCATGTAGAACGTATCTACCGGATATACAAACACTTTTTGGCGGAAATATTTTTCTCGAAATGTTACATATCCTAATTAAAGCGACTGAAATCCAGATGGCACGAAAGAAAAAACCTCAAATTCGCCCTAAATGTTATTCTTTATGTTATCCAAGTAAAACCAGGGTAGAAAATGTATCGTTTTTTATCAATAAAGTGAACTTCGTTTTCAATTGTCCCGATGAAGGGGTTTCCTATTTAGAAATACTTACCCCGTTACTGACAGGGTAGAATTTGCGATGGAAAAAGTATCGAAAACAAGAAAATCTCACCGATTATAGGGGTATGTAATATGTCAGTTATCATATTTTAATGCCCCAAATACAAAAATAACACTTATTTTCTTAAAATTGGATTTTTTTTTTCGACATATGGGTATCTGGAGTTCAGTCGCTTTAAAGCATTTTCAGTATTACGGTCCTAATCTGAACCTTATTCGATTGGTGCCTCGTCTGAGTGCGTCAAACAGCCATATGTAATAGACATGTTGTCAGAAACAACTTCCTTCCGTAGTGTCAAGTTGTCACGTACAGGAAACACCTGGTGGTTTCTTGGATCATGTTCAATTTCTATACAATAATTAGTATCCACGTGCAATCCGTTTTGTTGATCTGCGCATTGACTTCGACAACCAGGGTCTAATTCCACCAACAATTCTTAAACACTTAACCCTTTTCCTCATATAGACGCTTTCTGACGCCTCTGCAGCAGACGGCTTTTTGAAAACATAGTGACAAAAGAAGAAATTGCTCAAAACGAGCAATTTCTCCTTTTGCCACAATGTTTTACACTTTTAGTCATAGGTTGTCCATTTAATTATAGAGATTTTCCATTTTTTGACAAAATATGTTCAAAGTCGTCTGCTGCAGAATTATCGTATGAGGGAAAGGGTTAAAAGCATATTTTATCATTGTTGTTTACGCCTAATATTCTGTAAAGCATGAATTGTGGAATGTATTTAAATAACTGACTAAGTTAACATAAATAGTTACCTTGCTGACTAACAGACACAGACAGACAGTCAAAAATACAGACATGTACTTTATTTACAAACCGGGTGACATAGCGACAACATGATATATACATACAATGTAACATACGATAATATGTGAGAATTCTTGATTATATTTACATCTAGTATATATAGGATTACAAATTAGAATTTCAATTTATAAATATTTTAAGATCACCAAAGATATTGCTAGTTTACTATTGATAACGAACCAACCCATTCACGGAGAAGAAATCAAAGCCAGGTAATTCTGCACTTATGCAATGCGAACATACCCCATGCTGTCCTCATGATTTCCATCCCGTCTGATTGAAAACAGAGAAAGAAATACATTCGATTCCCCATATAATCAAAGCGCCAATGGCACTGTAGTGGCGATCGTATGGAAAATCCTGCAAAGTAACAAGCAGTATATCGGTGTAGGGTTTGCGATTTTCAATAATAGTGCACTCTGGTGCGGGTAAATTTGAGAATGTATCAACCCTGCATCTTTTGACAGTAGAATAATGTTAGTTTGCCAGAATGTTGTCTTGGTGATTTTTGGGATAGGGGCGTTTCGCCACTATCTCATAGCGAAGCTGCTTTCGAAAAGTCGGATTAAAAGCTGCAACCGCAGTCCACATGTGTATACCTACACCAAAATCGAGTTTTGATTGGTTATAATCTGCCTTTTCAACGATTTCATTGGTTCGACCGAATCACAAAACCCTCCGCTTGCATAATTTTATGAGACAAAATAGTTTCTATGAATGAAACACACTCTGAACTATGGTTGACCTCAATGTCAGTAGTGCGAGGTAACGTCGACCGTTCTGTGACCCCATTAGTTTACAACAGTCGACTTAAAGAGAAATGTGCAAAGCACTGTAAATAAATTTATTGAAAGGAGTTGAAACCATTGTGGCAAAAGTAGAAATTGCCTACGAAAAGCAATTTCCCCTTTTGTCACAATGTTTTCGATTGTCGTCTGCTGCACATGTGTCTGTAAGCGTCTGTAGGCGGAAAATGGTTACATCCTTCCCATGGAAGCGGAACCCTTTCCGTGATACTGTAACAGTTCGAATATTTAAAAAATATTGTTGAAAATGGAGCTATTGCTGACAATGAGCAATTCCTCCTTTTCACACAATGCTTTCAAACACGTTTCAAATTAATTCTATTCATATTTAAACGTTTTACTATGGACGTTCTTTCCCTCTTTCTCCCTTCCGGACACATTTTGAATAACATGCTAGAGATGAATGATTACGAGCAATTTTGCCTTACATCAAGGGGAAAAATATATAGTTGAAACCTTTGTGGAAAAAGAGGAAATGGGTCATGATAAACAATTCTGCAGCCGTCTGCTGCACATGCGTCAAAAAGCGACTGTAAGCGGGAAAGGGTTGAACCGTTCCCGTTATAGCTACTTATTTACAAACAAATGTTGAAAGTATATTTGCAAACGGAGCAATTGCTGACAATGAGCAATTCCTCCTTTTCAAACAATGCTTTCAAACATGAATCAATTTGTTTCTATAACCTAGATAACGAAAACATTTGTCTACAGTTATTATTTTAACCTTTGCCCCTTTTAGACACATTTGACTAACCTTAACAAATGAATGATAATCAACAAGTTTGTCTTTTTCCACAATGTTTTCATCACTATTCAAAATCATACTTTTATTAATCCAGGTCAATAGTTATGCCTTAGTTCAATGTTGTTTGCTGTATATTTAGTCTATGTGGTCAAGGTTAAGGAATACTGTAAACAAACTTGTTACAACATAATTCGTCCAAAGAGAGAGGTCATACTGTGTATACATGCCATGAAATAATGTTACAAACGGTCTCACCGCTACTGGGGAATTGTTGGTAAAACAGGTTGCGTTTTGTGTTGAATATTCTCATGTGTCGCTGTATGTAGACCCTACTAGCAAATAGAAATTAAATCTACAAATTATACATAAGTTAATTTCAACATTGATTGATTGGGGTTTAACGCCGTTTTTAACATTTCTTCAGTCATATCACGGCGGCCAGTTCACCTACAAATGTATTTCCTGGTTTTCTCAAACCAGTACTCCTCACAACAATCTTCCCAAGCAACTGGCTGCGTTTCCACATAGTTTTGTTTGTTTGTTTGTTTGGAGTTTAACGCCGCTTTCAACAGCTGCGTTTCCACATAGACTTAGCCCATTGGTGAAAGACGAATGACGTATGTCGCATTGACTTTTGTCAAACGTCGGAAAGAAATTTGGCCGAATTTGTCAACACATCCGAGTTATAACCACAAGGTCATTATTTATTTTATAGTTGAGAAGCTTCTAGCGATTTTGCGACTAAAATTATAATGTATATATGCATTTGCGTTAATTGAAGACTCAACGTTCATCAACGTGTAATATAGTCCTAGATGTATCTGTTGACAAATAATCTAGAAATGTAGTCTAAATAGGTTTTTGAAAATTAACCTTGACGGTCCGGTCCCGTTTCGGAGATACAATTAAATTGCAAATACTTTACAAATACCATAATCTAAGCTGACGTGTTTTGACGCATCGAACCAGTCTTCTGTAATCAATACTTTATGAGTTGTCTCCGTCTGTAAAGCTTGGAGGTATAATCCGGCGTCCGGCCGGCTGTCTGCTTGAATGTGCATTCGTCCGTCATGGATTGCATGTATTGGTTAACACGTTGTTTCTGTATGGCAGATTTATTTCAAAGTGGTCACAATTATACCCGTGTGATCAGGAAAACGGCAAAGTACTAGGTACATAACTCTGGTCTGTTTTTTCAGTTATCTCCATTTTTCCTTATTTAGTTCAGCGATTGTCTCAATTAACTTTCATTGTATCAATTTCAAACTTGGTTTGTAGGTAACTTATGACCTACAGATTTGCAGTGCACCATTACCATAAATTTAGCATGCTGCGTTTGGAGTGTGTATATTTTTGTCTTTCAATGTTCTCACTTATTATATGCAACACATGCGTTCCGTGAAATTCCCTTTTTCGTTAATGAGTGCTTCCCCAAGCTTTGTACTTCGTCAAATCTAATCTGTTTTTTAGGTGTAAACTCAATTTTTTCATTTCTTCGGTTATTGTCTCAATATATGTCCAATATATCAATTTAAGACTTGGTGGTTTTTTTTTGTCAATCCTTTGTCCTTCGATATTTTGTTTATACAAGAAAAGGGTAAAACTTTGACAAATGAGGTATATGATCTTGGCAGGCAATATGTGTTGCTTCAAACATTTTTGGTTTGGTTTGTTTAAAGGTCATTGTTTCATTGTTTCAACAATGTTTGTCCATATGATCTATGCCATATGTTTTCAACTTACATATGCCCCCTATACCATCAGCGCTTTCAGTGCTTTGATTTAGTTACGTTCTGAAACTGGTCATGATGTGTTCAAATTTAGGCCATTCCAAATTTATGAAAAATCTAGTTGGTACTCGATAGACTACCGTTTTAGCTAATTAGAATAGCTATTTGTAATCTAAATTGTTCGGGTAATCACATGTTCATCACCAGGTGGCTAGGCCATATTAAGATCAACTATTTTGTACACTTTAGAAATAACAAAATTATCAAGAAAGGAGAGAAAACAGTATCCATAGTTTGGCGTTTGTTTCAATTGATGTCCGATATTAAACAAGTCTGTTCAATTTAGTCCCTTCACATTGCATGATTGAGGGTTGTCAGAGACATATAAACACAGTGTATTTATATGTCTCTGAGGTTGTTAAACTGCTTCGAAAAATTTGAGTGCAATAAGAAACACAAAGCATGCACAAAAAGCACAATTTCACTATTTGCCAAACTGTTCAATTTATAAAAATATAGGCATTTATTATAATGCTCGATCTCCAAACTAAATTAGGCTACACTTTCAGCATTGATTGCTAATTGACCCTAGAACGTGCAGACGTGTATACATAACGTGTGTACACACTGACATCGTGTGTCCTTTAAACCTTTGTAAACCAGTCTTATCATCTAGACGCTTTCATATATTTAAACAACTACAAAATAAAGCGTTTATAATATTGAGATTTAAGAACACCAGTATCGCGAGCTATTTATAGAACCTGTTGGAATTTCCAGATTTGAGTATCATCAGAATTATGTGCAAGGCAGATAGAACGCGCAATGATATTTATTATCTGCCCAATCATGACAAAGATAATATTATCATATTTTAACTCTATGTAGAGAATGTCTCGATAAAACTCAAATATTAGTAACAATCCGGTACCAAAGTAGCACTGACATAATTATTAGTAATCGCGTCTCTGCATCAATGATGGAACTATAACGGATGTGAGTAAATTAGTTTGCAGTAAGGAAAATAAATATCAACCGATTTTTCAAAACCGACTATGTGTAAATATTTTTCGTTGTTGTTGTTTCTGTTAGCATTGTGGCGATTGTCACAAAAATCACTTGTATTGGTCGGAGACGATATTATTACCACAACCAAGAAATACGACTCAACAATGTAAGTAAAGAGACAAGATGATTATTCGTAAACATATAGACTTTTAGATCTATTCATGGCTTGAATCTCAGAAATCCTTGTTATCATACATAAAAGACAAGAATAAGGTAAAACATCCTTAATCATCAGTCCATGTTCGTTTGTTAACGTCACAAAATCGTCCTCGATACACATTTACTTTTTTGTCTTTGATATTTTGGCCACGTGATATAAAATACACATTTTTATTCGTTGCACGTGTTTTGCTCGCCAAATAGTTAATTCTGCACGGCGAAGGTAAATCAATTAAAAAATGGACTTACACGTGCATTTCGTTCATTGCTGTAGTTCTATAACTATACTATAAAAGGAGTTTTCATTGACGGACTCAAAGGCTAGGGATTCACTGATAACTGTTGTACTGGGTTTTGTTTATGTATACATGTACTTAAAAGGAAATAGAAATAGAGTTTAAGGAAAGGTAAAAAGTGCTTTCTTTTCATTAGTGAATTTCGGATACTTAATGGAATTAACAATCTTGTTTGGTTATTTGTTTGGAATATATGGATAAGTTATATTCGGTAGGTGAGTATGCTTATGTTTATATTATACGAATCATTGAGAATGTTTGCAGAGGCAGTAGGGAAAGGGGTTGACCGGGTAGAATAAATCTCTTCCTTAAATTATAATTTGGTGATAATAATGTTATAATGTACACGCTGCCAGGCTGCCAACTTCACGGACATCACCTTTGGTTATATCACCCCGTGTCAACGGCTAGTGGTTTCAACTATATTATAATCTTGATACCAACCACATCCCGGTAAAACAGATACCACTATCATATGGGGCCATACCATTATCCCTTTCCCACCTTTAGACGAATGTTGACGCATCCGCAGTCGACAACTTTTGAAAACATTGTGACAAAAGGAGAAATTGCTCTAAACAAGCAATTTCTCTTTTTGGCACAATGGTTTTAACTTTGTTTAGCAATTAAACCTACAACTATAGAGATGTTCCATATTTCTAGACCTTTTCAAAGTCATCTGCTGCAGATTTGCTGTATGTGGAAAAGGGTTAAATTTAATAGGAATTGTTCTGCTCCTTTGCTTTGATCACCAGTAATGATATTTTTTGCCCTGTTCTTGCCAAAAACAGGAAAATTGCTCAATTTGAACATTATTTTTATTATTTCGTCACAATGTTTTCAAACGTCGTCTGCTGCAAAGGCGTTGTAACAGTATTGTAAGCTAAACTATTCACTGCCACTTTACTATTAACTACTACAGTACGGAAGGAGTAGTCTCCCTTGATCAAAGCACATGTAATAACAAAGGCTTGAATAAATGCTAATGATTGAATCTAGAATTACTTCCTTATAACCAACACCATAAACAGGCGTCAGAAAGCGTCTTCATGTGGGAAAGTGTTAAGAGATGTTTAACACAGACCAACATACGTCAAATATTTAGCAAATGCTTTCGAAATTTACTGGACAAATTATGTAATGAATCGTAATCGGTATGTAAATGAAGATACATGAAAAAATTGCCCGTAATGAGAAATTGCCCGTAATGAGAAATTGCCACTATGTTTTCAATGTGGTCAATGTGACTCATTATCAACGAGTTAACAACTATTATGTCTTCTTCAAATAAGCAGAAAAATTAAATGTTGCCAAATATATTAATTATGCTTATAAAAAATAATTGATGACCCCACAAGTAAATTAAATGCCTTTTTGATGTTCAACTACTGAGTTTGTGATTTTTAGATAATTTAATTATAAATCTTCTCAACGATATCTAACTAATGGAAACTACAACATCACGTATATTCTTTTCTTTTTTGTGTGTTTTGCGGTTTTTAAATTATTGCATTGTTTGTGTGTACTGTATTGTATTCTTGTTATCATATTCGTCTTTGTGAATGGTTCTAGACTTGGATCTATCTCAGAGCCGATTGAAAGACCACTACTAAAGTACCCAATACATAAACCGCGACAGTCGACTTTCGTCCTTAACTCGTGCAGCGCTGAATTTCGCAATTGAGACTATTGAGTTTCCATATTCAAAATCTGCCGACTCAAATGTTCATGTAATAAGAGTTATGGAATATTTTGATAACTAAAAGGTAATCAATGATGTTTTCATGTAAGACAGTTCGTCACGAGCAAGGGATTTACTGCAGATCACGGATAACATTTGGACAAAGATTTACCGACCACAAGGTTAATTAAATACACTTCACAACGTCACTTTGTAATGGCCTTTATTGAATAATATTGGAGTTGAAAGCACACAATTGTATGTACAGAATGGGGCTCTGTAGCAACTACTTTTATTTTAACTAGAGGTCTAGGGATAGTTGACACATTCCTTGATGCATGTCATATCGAAATCAAAGGAAGATATGTTATATGCAAGCGGACGGGGAAAACGCTGGTGAAACTGTTCATATACTTATTAATATACACAAGATCTACAGAGTGTTTACCATGTATACGCAGATGCAATGGTGGCACTTAATAGTTGCAGTCGGGATATTCGAATTTTTGCCAGGGTCAAAAAAAGAAATTATGATAAATAGTAAGTTTTAGGTACATTTTTGGGTAAATGGTTGATTTTAACGTCTACAAATGTGAAAAGTAAGCTCTAGAGCATGGTTTTTATTGACTGAGAGTGTGATTTCCAGTCATTTTTTAATAATTCTGACACTTTCTGATACAGGAAACTCCTTTTAGTTATACCAGAATGAATATTATGAGAATAAAAGTTAGGGTGTCCCCAGTAGGCCTTATCATTACCAGACGTGGATCAAATACAACCATACCATCGATATATTGCATGAATGACAACTAACGTTACTGCATTTAATCCTGTTGGTTTCAATGGGATTATTGAGGTTTATGCAAACATAACAGATTCAAGCCAGACAGCTCGTAAAGAACAGTCTCACTTGTTTCTTTTTAGTTATCAAAATATTCCCAAAACTCTTGCTACATGATAAATGGAGTCGCCGCATACGCAACATGGAAAAGTCTTCTTATGCAAATCTGCCCTAGCACAGTTGAATGCCTGTTTAGTTTGCGGTTGTGGTTCTAGTATCTATGTTTATCGGCTACCTCGTTCGTATGTTTGGAAAGGTGGTCATCCTGTCAGTTGTTATGGCAACACGTGGCGTATAGCATTAATTCTGCATTATATATATAATTTATGTATTACAATTACAACTATATTCAATTTCTATATATACACTTTCATTAATTGTTCCATGATGTTTTCAAAGTCTTCTGCTGCAGAGTTGTTGTACATGTATGTGGGGAAAGGTTTACTCGCAAAAGGTATACACGTACGGTATATCCAGATTGTATTTCTTGGGTAAATTTAAAAACACAAAACAAGTGCATTCACCACCATGAGACTGAACAGTTTACTTACCCACAGGACATATCGGCACTAACATTGAGAGCGGCGATAAACACCAAATAGATAAGACAAAATTAAGCCGCCATTAAACACTATATGCGTGCGATATGACAATTAACTTGCTCCAAGACATATAGCCACACCTTTAAATTCAATTAACTCATAACGTGCCAGAATAGGGTAATTATATTAATATTGCAATAAGCCACGTGTTGCAATTACATCTGACCGGATGATCACCTTTCAAAGCATATGGATGAGGTAGTCGATACAATTAGGGACATTAGTGATAATTATATTATCTCCCTTGTCAGATAAAGACCAAGGAAGACCAAATGGTTGGTAGGTCCTTTTAGTTGGAATCCTTTGTCTTTATCTCTATTTCGCAATGAGATATTGCAATTACTCTGTACACATTAATCATAAATGTGTTAATTAAAGTGATGATTCAAAAGATAACATTTACATAGCAGTGTTTAAAGAAAACAAATGTGGAATTACTAATCAATCTAATAACAGTTGGCCAAGAAAATGCAATTCATAAGTGCACCATCCAGTGTAAAGAAACCAATGATAAAAACAGAGGAAACCAAATGATAGGACCTAGCTAGATGTGGAGAGTATTAAAGGGAGATAACTGACCGATGTCTCCCATTAGATGTAACCGCATCGCAAAATAACCGGACATTTAACCCTATTCCACATATAAATATGTAACAGACGACCTTACAAATATATATGTACGTCATAGCTGTAAATATAGTCGTACAAAGGTCAAATATGAGGTCATTACGTAATTACGTTGTTTTTTTTACTATCTACGATATCACATCGATCCAGGTTGACTACTTGATTTTACTGTTTTATCATGTCGGAGTAATCCGAAGCCATTGAATGTTGCAAGTATATGCATAATACAAGTAAAGTTTAATTTACCAGAAGTCAACCATAATACATACAAACGCTTTCTGCTGCAGGGGACATTTAACAGGATTGTGGCAATAAGAAATATTGCTCATGATGACGTATCTGCAGCAGAATACTTAAACACATTCTAGCAAAAAGAGGAATTCTCAAGAATAACATTTCGTTTTGTCACAATGTTTTACGCTTTATTAAATAATTGTTCTTCCAATATAGAGAGTTTCCTTATGGTTAAATTGCGATGCCTGGTGTTAATCTTACACATAAATATGACATAAGTAGGCGGTTAGATACATCTGGGACCACTAATAAGTCCCAGGATACATTTAGAACTACAAATAAAGAGCCTTATTAAGAATGACTGACAATGACCAAATTCAAATATTGAACAAAGATCAAGTACAACTATATAAATTGTGATAAAATCGTTTAGAATTGATAAACAATCCTTTTCTTCATATACAATACATGTTAAAGCCTCAAAACATACATTTGAAAAGAACGCGGGAATCATCTAATAAAGTAATAATAGTTTTCTATTCTGTTTGGGAAAAAACAAATAACCCCATCATTGGTCTTTCACAGTTTGCATTTTCTTCCATGTTTAAAGAGTAACAGACTGAATGCCACAATGTAGGAGAAATTATAACAAATAAGAGAAGCCCTCTTTCATCGATTTTGTTTACATCATGTGTTAGTGTAGGTGAGTGTCCTTTTGCTGAACCCGAGAGCTGTATTTGAAATCGTAAGTTGACATAACTTCTTACAAAACCCCCACATCCGATCAAGGCTGTTGTAATACTGGTCGACCTGTGACAAAAGATGACTTAGTTTTGAACTATGACTACAGAATACTGATTGGCAAAACCCTACTGATTCAGCCGTTCAAAATTTAATAACCTGGTCATTTTTGAAATTATAATTAGAAAATTTAATCAGTGGGATCGGTGAAAACAGGCCCTTAATCTGATCTGTTAGATATTTCGTTTGGAAAGCATGCAGAGCCCCCTTTTTGGAAGGCGCTGTTCATATTTCATTCTTATCAGTATCGACTGTGTTTAGGCTGAAAGAGGCGTCGGTCACACGGTCACTGTCCAGAAGTAATTCGGTCAAGGTATGTTTAGTCCGTCAATGGGAGCAGGTACAAGTTTCTGAACGGTATAGGTTAAGATTAGCAACTATATATCTTCCGTCTTATCATACTCATCTTAAGGAAGCTTCTAATGGACTTTTGTTAGTAATATGGACGCAGTGTAGATGATAACGAGATTGTGCTGATGCTGCACTGTTCACACAATTTCGTTAAAGAATCCTTGATTATATTTATTGTTTGGTGTATTACGCCGCTTTCAACAATTGTTCCGTTGTTTCACGGCATTTCCTGAGTAAGTTGCCAGTACAACTGGTCCATTATCCTGGCACCAGCCAATCAGTCGTAATGCTAACCGCACAACCCCGAGCGCCAAGGAGGGAAAGCCATTACTACTATGTTTAAAGTGTTTTGGTATGACTCGGTCGGGGATCGAAACCACGACCTCACGCACTCTATGCGGACTCTCTACCACTACATCAGCAAGGAAGGTCCCGTTCACAAAGTCAACTTGTCCCTTTTCGCACGGACGGACTCATAATGCATATGGTGCGACGATATAGGGGTCCATCTTTTAATACGGGATCTACTTAAATCAAAGCTGTAGATATGGCAAATATTTTGTATTATAAACACTTTATACGACAATCAAACTCTATGGTGTAGGCACTCAAAAGAATCGTCTCACTCCGACGATTATTGTGAGTACACACATTATAGGGTTTGGTTGTATAAAACCAGAGATACGAATAATGAATATGACATTTTGTCACATTGGAATTAAATCAAACAATATTTGTTTAAAGTTCCAGCAACATATCTGCCATAATATAGAAATAAGAGCGTTTTCTCGCGAGCTATTTGAACTCCCCTCGTACAGTGGTGAAAAGACGTGTTCACTTCCCATAAGCCAGACCTCTGTCGGCGTTGACGGAGTGATAAGTATGGGAGATCGGTAACCATACCTCCCGGGTTCGATCCCTGCTCGTCACGGTAGCGGTGCACTAGGATAAGGTAGATCCTCGGGGGAAAATGGTTAACTTCTACCCCCGTGCCCCGTGGAATAACCGACATAGCGTTGAAAAAGGTGTTAAGGTAGAACTAAGCCTATTGAGCTGTTATTATTTCCGGTATTTATCAACAGAATTTCCGTCCGAAGTCATCAGAGAGTGTTCGTGAACGTGTCCGTCATTGCCGATACCTTACCGATCTCTAACGGAAAAAACCCCAAACGGAATCGTCCATTAGGATTGTTCTTTCTTAAATTGAAATAAATCGCTGGACAGTTGTGTGAATATTACTGACTATTCTTTTCAAATTAAACTTTCTTTTAATGTTCAGCTATATTTGTTTCGATCAATTCGAATACATTTGTGAGTCATAATATTAAATCCTGTTACAATTTTCGCCAATCGGACCAATTCCAAATTTGTGTTATAATATGACAATAATTGTCGTCCTACATTCTGTAGTCAGAAGTTTCTAATCCAGAATTATTTATTCATTCGACCCTTTTCCCAAACGAAGACGCTATTTTACGCTTCTGCAGTAGACGACTTTTAAAAACATCATTTTTGTAAGGATGTTTCAACTCGACCTATAACTATACTTTCATGAATGGAGATTTTAAATAGTTTACCTATATCTTTTAAAAGGCATCTGCTGAATAATTGTTGTTAATTGTTAACATTTTGTTTCTTTCATTCCATTGCTGTTTGACAATCAAGAAGCATGCTACTACAGCAGTGTAATGCCAACGTTAAACTGCGTTTCCTTCTTTTGTCTGCTATATATTTGTTGTATGTAGGAAAGGATTACCTCGGTTAATTTTTGATTGATGAGGATAAAGAAGCCACTGAAAAAGTTTATAACCATAGATTAACAGATGTATAATCTTAAGGAATCCGCTGTGGTCGGGTGGTTAGCGTCGGGGATTTCGAAACCGGGTGTCCCGGGTTCGATCCCCCAGTCGCGGCACTACGGTCATGGTGGAGTGCCCTTGGGCAAGGCAACATTTTCTAGCCTAGTACTGGTTTGTTTACCCAGGGATCATGAATAAGTGAACTGTCGCCGTGATATAACTGAAATAATGTTGAAAGCGGCGTAAAACCCCAATAAATAAAAATAAAGTATAATCTTAAACGAATGGGGAAATACTGGCTTTCTTACATTATGTGACTCTTATATTGTATAAACTCAGCTTGCAAGTTTCTAGTCTGATTATCATTTCGACTTTCTACAACAAGTTTTTATAGTGATTAATTGACTTGACGGTGAAAATTGCAGATATTTGATTTACTGATCGCAGATTAGAGGACCCCTCAGAACATTCCTTGTTTATTACTTCGCGAAAACCTACATGTAGTTTAACTTACGAAATGAGTATTCACGATAAATATCAATGCCTATTAAACAATGCTTAGATAAAGTGCAGCCGACCTCATCAAAATTAAAATCTAGAATTGAAAAGAAGAAAAACGAGGAAAGAAAAAAGACAAAGATGAAATTAAACACCTTCCTGGATTTGATCTTGGATATTTTATTACATTTCCTGGCATTTGAATTTCAAGAAACGTAACGCCACAGTATCACTAATTGGATATGGAATCCTTACAAGATATTCCCATTAGCCAGATATAGCATCTTCTGCTCAATAAACCAACTAGATAACCTACATGTACGTAGGGTGACATCTATGTACGGATCACTTCTTCGTCGTTGTCCTTCCGTCCGATTGTCTGGTTGTCTGTCTGTTTTTCTCGCTGCGCTTCATGATATGATTTATTGGCAGTCGATATATGTGTGGAATTTTTAACACACGTGTTATTCTTTTCGTGAATACGTCATTAAAGATTAAGATGAAAATAATATATTACTTACTGGAAATAACGGTACTTTAAGATGACTGCCGTTTTCTACAACTCATTAATTGCCAAGTAGATGGTGTGCAACCTCTCAAGTGGAACAGCCGGCGGTGACATAGAAATTCGGCCGGAGAGATGACATCCGGAGAGATGATGCTCTTAAAATGTAAAAATAAATCCCGATCTTAATAAATGATGGCTCTATGTGTCGTTTTTAGAGGATACACTATTTGCATACAACCATGGCCTTTCCCTACATAAAATAGATTTGACATATTTGATGACACTCAGACACTGATTTGTGAGACGCATTATGACGCCTCTGCTACAGACGACTTTTGAAAAAAATTGCTCAAACGAACAATTTCTCCTTTTGTCACAATGTTTTCAAATTGTTTCAGTAATAATACCTTCATTAATATTTTCCATGCTTTTGCCTAGATGTTTTCAAAGTCGTCTGCTTCAAATGTGTTGTATGTGTGAAAGAGTTAAAATAAAAATGGGGAAAGAGGGTTAACTCATTTGAAGATATTTTTTAAGTATACCTAATATAAGAATTGTCGATATGTCGATCTACTTTAACTTTTTAGAACTGACGACTTTCTTTAAGTTTCTGTAAGAATAGTAGTACAGAACAAATCAGTGCATATTATAAATTTAGTCTTTACACAAGTGCATCGTCTTGTTAACTTTTTCAATGAGGAATTTCACAAAGTCGACTCTTCGATGTTGAAAATTGGACCATTCCGTTTTTTTGTCCGACAGGAAATTAGGTTAAATGCAATGTCTAAGTGGCAAACAATGCATATTTCAGGGGAGGCAGCTCGTAAGAAGCTGACTCACCAAAATTTGCTTTGTTTTATAAAGCCTTCATTTGTTCGAATACCGTGATGAACGGGTTCTGCCTTTGAGTTGGCTGTTTATGACATCGAGCGTTATTATTATAAGCTTAAAGCTTGTTTCAGAATCGATGTAAAATAAATGATTTGAAACTAAACATACATCAGAATTATTACAACACAAACGCTATGTTTGACCACGTGGTATGGAATATTCTGACATCGTCCAGTTTGAATGATGACGGGTAATAATAATCTAACTAGATACAGTAGTTAACTTTTTGGATTTTTTTAAAGATAAGTTTCATATGCAAATTCAATTTGACAGAACAGTACCATCGATTCCGCAATGTGAATTTCACTTGATGCCAACAATGGTATATATCATTAACCATTTCGGTCCAACCACATTCTTGAGATTCAAAAGACAAAATTAACACTAGAACTAACAACAACTCGGATTCATTTGAAGTGACAAATACTTCCTATCATTTCAAATGTCGAACTACACCGTTTCGCTTTTATGCTTATCCTTCATGAAGTGACAAATACTTCCTATCATTTCAAATGTCGAACTACACCGTTTCGTTTTTATGTTTATCCTTCACGAAGTTGACAAATACTTCCTATCATTTCAAATGTCGAACTACACCGTTTCGCTTTTATGCTTATCCTTCATGAAGTGACAAATACTTCCTATCATTTCAAATGTCGAACTACACCGTTTCGCTTTTATGCTTATCCTTCATGAAGTGACAAATGCTTCCTATCATTTCAAATGTCGAACTACACCGTTTCGATGTTATGCTTATCCTTCATGAAGTGACAAATACTTCCTATCATTTCAAATGTCGAACTACACCGTTTCGCTTTTATGCTTATCCTTCATGAAGTGACAAATACTTCCTATCATTTCAAATGTCGAACTACACCGTTTCGCTGTTATGCTTATCCTTCATGAAGTGACAAATACTTCCTATCATTTCAAATGTCGAACTACACCGTTTCGCTGTTATGCTTATCCTTCATGAAGTGACAAATACTTCCTATCATTTCAAATGTCGAACTACACCGTTTCGCTTTTATGCTTATCCTTCATGAAGTGACAAATACTTCCTATCATTTCAAATGTCGAACTACACCGTTTCGCTGTTATGCTTATCCTTCATGAAGTGACAAATACTTCCTATCATTTCAAATTTCGAACTACACCGTTTCGCTTTTATGCTTAACCTTCGTGAAGACGCACGTTGACGTCTCTACGATTTTCAACTCAATTCAATTAGAACACTTTTATTTACAGTTATAATTTTTTACCAAGATGTTTCAAAATCGTCTGTTTGAGATTTATTGCAATAGGGAAAGAGCTTAAAAGACAACAACTTTATATCTACATTTAACCCTTTCCCTCATACGACAAATATGCAGCAAACGACTTTGAACATATTCTGTCAATAAATGGAAAATCTCTTTAATTAAATGGATATGACTAAAAGTGGAAAACATTGTGGCAAAAGAAGAAATTGCTCGTTTTGAGCAATTTCTTCTTTTGTCACTATGTTTTCAAAATGCCGTATGCTGCAGAGGCGTCAGAAAGCGTCTATATGAGGGAAAGGGTTATGAACGTTTATGGCAGTGTTTGTCTCTCATTCATCGTGATGGCTTGTAGGATTGGCCTCAGATTCAGTTGAACTGACATATACTTCCTAGCCTTTTAAATGTCTAGAAAAAAGACAATTATCAGAACATATTTAAGGTTTCCATGGATATTGAGATGAATATCTAACCTGTCAATTACAATCTCGATTCTTTCACTGTCAATTACATTTTTTTTTAACAAAGAAGACAGGGACATTACCATTTCCCAGTCGATTCGCAATAATTCAGTCGGGTACGATGATGCATACCATTGTAAGTTCGATCCCCGGCTTGGCATTTCGCTTTTCCCGATGACATTCCATTGTTTCTACCGTCATTCTTCTTCCACCAATGGGTGGCCAGTTACCTTGGAAACATGCTCTAGGTGCGAGGTAAGCAATGAAACTATTAGTAAGGTGAACAGGCCGCCTGGATTAAACAGAAATACCGTTGAAAACGGCGTTAAACACCAATCAAAATGCCAACATGATGTGCAATATTGTGATAGTATTGAACAGTTTGGATCAGTTAAATCACGAATTGGAGAAAAGATAGAAAACGTTGAGTGATGAAGGGAAACGGTTTTAAGTTATTATTTACGATTAACTGTTTTCGACATGTACATTACAAACAATATGTGTATTTAAGCGTTTCTTGGCACTGTTTACCTTATATATATTGCTTCCTTTTTTCGAAAGATAACCCTGTGTCAATCGAGAAACTGTTCACTCTCTGGTAGGACATATGTGTTTAAAATGATACTTAAGGGAGAAACGTATTGAAATACTTGTAACTGACAATTATAACCGTCTAGCATAGTGGATATAACCGGTGTACATCCTCCTCAAGATAAACGATCGCATTGCCAAAAAAGGTCAGTTTTCGAAAACCGAAGTGACTGTTATTCAGAAACCTAGTGCATTGGACTCGAGATAATTCGAACACCGGGAATTTCGAATACGTCGTTTGATTTGAACCATTTCACGGAACGGATTTGCTTTTTTTTTTTAAACCTTTCACATATACAGCAAATATGCAGCAGACGACTTTCAAGACATTGTGACAAAAACATAAAAAAATCTCCATAAAAGATAGCTTAAATGATAAAGATAAGTTGAAAACATTGTGGCCAAAGGTGAAATTGCTCATGAAGAGCAATTTCACATTTGGCCACAATGTTTTCAAAAGTCGTCTGCTGCTATTGCGTCAAAATGCGTCTGCAGGTGGGAAAGGGTTCAAACGTGCCCTCGGAACTACTGTTGTGGTGCTTTCTTGATAAGATGTTATCACTGGCTCAGTTTTCATAATAAATATTTCCGTATATACATGAATGACGGAGCTGACAACAACATTAACGACATCAATCAATAGATCATCCGAATACGTCCGATAACTCGGGAGTGATTTATGCGTCCCTTTCCAGTTTGAGAAAATTGCGAGTCCACTATTCACAAACAGTATGTTGTAATGCCGCTTTATTCTTGCTAATAGGAATTCGACCGATTCCGTATTGCAACCTTCCGTCATTTTATATAGCTTATTACTCATGCGTTCAGCTCTCTTGCTTGATCCGCCGTGGTCGAGTGTTTAGCGTCGGGGATTTGAAACCTATTCAATCCCCAGTCGCGGCACGACGGTCATGGCGGAGTGCTCTTGGGCAAGGCACATTTCCTAGATTAGAACTGGTTTGTTTACCCAGGGATCATGAATAAGTGAACTATCGCCGTGATATAACTGAGCAGGCTAAATCGATCTGAAAGATTGGGGTCAACTGTTCAGCTACAGCAGGTGGGGGTGGTATTGGTTTCATACCTTATTTTTTATCTAGAAGTAAATATAAGTTGTGGGACCAATATCGTCTTAATTACTGTCTGCTCCAATGATCTGACCGTAGCTTTTGAATGCGGCGGTAAACCAAAAACCAAAATACAAATATGTACAGCTTTTACATATCGAGGGCTTGGCGTGAAACGGTTGTAACTAAAATTGGTAATTTTTTACCAATGTTAATCACCTCGCTATAAAGTCTTTATAAGCGTTAAATCATTTTTCTTGGTAAACAATGGAAATTTAGGTGCCATTGCTCGTTCTGAGCAATGGCACCTAAATTTGCATTGTTTACAAAAGGGTAAAAATTGCCCCTAAACCAGGGTTTTCAAAATAGGTTTTAAGTTACAACTGTTTCACACCAAGCCCTCGATATCTAGTATTAGTACTTAAAGTTCTTAGGTATTTTTCATGCCAAATTTGTACAGATATGTATCGCCTTACACTACGCCCTGTATATTAATAGTGTTGCTATGTTGGTCAGAGTCCAGAAAATTCAATGTGTTCTACCAATGCCCGTTTCATATACGACTGATACAGACTGGAATATCAACTCAACTATCTGTTTTGATCTACATTGAAACTTGTGTTAGCGACCACTTCTATTACGTAGCCAGTTTGTAGAAAGAAGACATCAGATAGTTGACTAAAACGCACTGTTTTTGTATACTTGTCGTGCATTAAATAGGCACCTGTCTGCAACAGTAAAACTTTAACCTTATCCTTGGTAGCTGCCTTAGACTAGACAAGTTGAATCTGGCCTGTCTCTATAGTAGTGGCTTAGGCTTAACCCTTTCCCATATATAGACGTTTTCTGACGCTTCTGCAGGAGACGTATTTTTGAAAACATGCCGACAAAAGAAGAAATTGCTCGAAACGAGCAATTTCTCCTTTTGTCACCATGTCTGCTACTCTATTCAATGATTGTTCTTTCATTTAAAGCGATTTTCTGTGCTTTTGCCTAGATGTTTTCAAAGTAGTTCTCTGCATTTGTGTTGTATGTGGGAAAGGGTTAACACAGTCGGTTCCAGCAGTCAGAGGATAAACTCTTTACCACATACAAAAACCCACTGCAGAGGTCTTTGAAAATATTTAGACAAAATATGGAAATCTCCTTTTGCCACAATGTTTTCAAATTTAATCTTCTGTAGAGGCTTTAGAAAGCGTTTCTATGTGGGAAAGGTTAAAACTTTCTAGAGAATTAACAACGTGACTTTATGAGGAATATAAAGACATCAGGGTATCATTCTAAATGCCCTGTAAAATACAACGAGTGCTAGTGAAAAGCTGTATTCTAAATGCCCTGTAGAATACAACGAGTGCTAGTGAAAAGCTGTATTCTAAATGCCCTGTAAAATACAACGAGTGCTAGTGAAAAGCTGTATTCTAAATGCCCTGTAGAATACAACGAGTGCTAGTGAAAAGCTGTATTCTAAATGCCCTGTAGAATACAACGAGTGCTAGTGAAAAGCTGTATTCTAAATGCCCTGTAGAATACAACGAGTGCTAGTGAAAAGCTGTATTCTAAATGCCCTGTAAAATACAACGAGTGCTAGTGAAAAGCTGTATTCTAAATGCCCTGTAGAATACAACGAGTGCTAGTGAAAAGCTGTATTCTAAATGCCCTGTAAAATACAACGAGTGCTAGTGAAAAGCTGTATTCTAAATGCCCTGTGGAATACAACGAGTGCTAGTGAAAAGCTGTATTCTAAATGCCCTGTAGAATACAACGAGTGCTAGTGAAAAGCTGTATTCTAAATGCCCTGTAAAATACAACGAGTGCTATTGAAAAGCTGTATTCTAAATGCACTGTAAAATACAACGAGTGCTAGTGAAAAGCTGTATTTTGATTGGTTGATTCGTCAAGCACATAGCCGGGTGCGCGGTATGCTAGTACAATCTTAATACGCCTAATGATTATACCAAATTGGAAGTGGCATGTTTGACAAGGTTTCCCAATTATTTACGTGATGGCATCAAAATATATTGGAGACAGGGGAAACAGTTAATGTACTGAGAGAAGACGTAATCAAATTGTTCTGGAATACTTTACTAGATTTAATGGTTATTTTTGTCTTACACGTGACATGTTTGCTTTGTATTAAGTGTATAGTATTGACGATGTATTAATTCGCGAAAGTACCCCTCATGATTAATAAGGTATAGAATATTCAACTTGATTTTATGGTGTTTAATATTGGCGCTGTTTAAATTCAGCGAAATCGATTGATACCGCCAATAAAAACGCCGAAATTACTAAAATAACTGGCAAAAAAATTATCTTTAAAAAAAAAATGTTTTTATTTAAAAAAACCGACCAAAACCGAAACTTTACAACATATCCACTAGCGATCGGAAAATAAACACACGTTCTCAAAATCACATCTGAAAAAAAAAAAAAAAAGAAACAACCAAGACCGAAACTTTACAACATATCCACTAGCGATCGAAAAATAAACACACGTTCTCAAATAAATTTGATCCTCGATTTAGGGTCTTATTGCATTTGCGAACAGTCACGACTCTGGTCCATATGCATAGTCTTACCGGAGTCTTCACCTCACCTATATTTTATACAGACGTACATGCATATTGTGACAAAAAGCTCGAAGTGAAGCCCCAAATTTTACTTAAATGTTACTTGAACCTTTTCCACTTTAAGATCAATTCTGATGCCTATGGAACAGACGAATCTTAAACACATTTTGCCACAGCGTTTTCAACAATATTCAATTATTATGCATTTTTTTTTATAGACAATTTCAATACTTTTGTCTTGATTAAAGTCGTCTGCTGCAGATATTTTATATGTGGCAAAGGGTTAACTGAGGCTAACCTGAGAGTCAATCTCAGTATATCTCAAGACTCGGTTGACCTACTTGTTGGTGTTAAATTGAATTTCTTGTATTATTTGACGATCGACTAGCTGGCATAGTGCTAGAGCATCCGCCTCTAGTGCACGAGTTCAAAAGTTCAATCCCCGACCCGGTCAAACCAAAGACTTTATATATGGTACTTGTAGGCATAACTTTCCCTCCTTGGCGCTCAGGATTGTAGGAGTTAGCATATCGACTGACTTTCTGGTTTCAGGATAAATGGGTCAGTATTACCTATAACTTATCGTGCACGCGACGTGATATAACTGATAAAACATATAAAATTGCGTTCTAGAAGCCCTAGTGATGTAGGTATGACAAAGCTACGTTTGAGCACTATTCGATTTGTTAGGCTCAACTGGCATGTGATCAGGTTTTTTTTTTTTACATATTTCACAGGGCTTCTTTCTAAACGATAACATGCTATATTCCTAAAATATGGATAGGGATTCATGGCAAAGACATGGTTTAAAGTCTCTAAGTGCTCTTTCTTCTCGTTTCCGTTTTCTTAGGTTAGCTACATTTTCGTTAATGTCATTTTTGTTTTGTTTATTATATTTTTATTTTAAAGCTTTAAAATTGAATTTGAATATATTCGTCGTAAAAAGAGTTTAAACTGTTTTGAAATGATTTCTTATTTTTGTTCTTTTTTTGTGTGTGAAACCGTTAAATAAGATCTGAATGCTTCAGAGAATCAGTGATTTAATCCAGATATAAAGTTTGATGCGTTATAATTCCACCATTTACAGCTAAAGAATGTATACATGTACATATATTTGTATTGATTTACATTTCGTTCATTGGCGAGTTATTGTGCCAAAGCCTGTCTAAATATTCAAAACCCACTCAGTTCTTGTGTTTGTAAATAACGAATTATTTTCTCATCAGTTCCTATTGAGTTAACACTTGATCTCATCGAGGTTGCTTATTGAATTTGAAACCTTTCTCTCATTTTGCGAAAGTGACTAGTCTTACATTTGGTATTATACAACTACAGCATCTTCATCTTACTGTTCCCTCCGCCGAGCTTATACCCTTTCCCACATACAGCAAATATTCAGCAGACGACTTTAAAAAACAAAGTTACAAAAACCTGAAAAATCTTCATAAAAGATAGCGTAATTTGTTAAATAAAGTTGAAAACATTCTGGCCAAAGGAGGAATTGCTCTTCATGAGCAATTTCACCTTTGGCCACACTGTTTTCAAAAGTCGTCTGCTGCTATTGCCTCAAAAATATTGACAAAATATTGGCAGGCGGCTCATGCGTCCGTTCGATTATCATTGTCAAGACCACAACGATACATTTCAACAAAGTACCAATCCATACAAGCATGACACATTCATTTAGTATATATTGAGACAACATGTTTTCTTAATCTAATATTAAAGTGTATAGATGTATTGTTAAAAGTTTCTGAAGCCACTGCAGCAGGAGACTTTTAAAAACATTGTGGCAAAAGGAGAAATTTATTCCAATGAGCAATTTATCACTTTGACACAATGTTTTCAACTATATTCAAATAATTTATTATTAATTTGATTGTAGAGCATTTTCATAATCTGCATTTATATTTTAAAAGTCGTTTGCTGAAGATTAGTTGTATGTGGGAAAGAAATAATCGTGTTCGTGGAAGGGTTATAACAGTATACCAGGTACAGCGTTAACAAACCAGATGTTATCAATGGCGTCCAGTTAGATATGGTCCCTTCAGCTTCCGTAGTAGCTGTGTGTATCGCTGTGCTTTCTGATGACAGATCATCCTTTTACCGTAAATATGGTCTAACTGCGTTGATTTATTTCTTCTCTGAATAAATCTCGTACTCTAATGGATAGTTTGAGTAATACAATATGCTTAGTGCTTACTAATGGAACATATTCCATTTCTAAAACACGACATTGTCGTGTTGTATATTAGATAGACACTTACAGTAACGCTGCCACGTGCGTGCTCATTTACATTTTCTTTTTGTCGCATTTATTGTTGTTGTTTTTTGTTGTAATTTTTCATCCGCGAGGAAATGACGTTTTAGAAACTGTAGGGCTTTTATTTTGACATTTTGGTTAATTTATGGGTGCTGAACTCCAGATGGAGATCAAAATTTTGAAATGTTGAAACTTCTTCAAATATTGCTAATACTGACAACAAAGTAAGTAACATTTATTTCAAAACTATTTTGGCAGTAAATGTTGAAAACCAGTCAATTGAAAGTCATGAAAATGTACAAAATTGGGCTTACTGAGTATGTCTACCTAGTAAAATAGAAGCATACACGATCAGTATTTAGATGTTTATTGTACTGGAAAGTGAAATTATTATTCTAATTTCATCTCAAAATTATGATTCTAATGTTGAAAATCAGTCAATTGAAAGAGAACGAAAATGTACAAAAGTTAGCTTACTGAGTATGTCTACCAAGTAACAAAAGCATGGACGATCAATATTTAGATGTTCATTGTACTGGAAAGTGAAATAATTATTCTAATTTTCTCCCAGAATTATGATTCTAATATTTCAAAACAACTTTTGAACAGTTTTAAACTTTTACTATACTATCTACGATATAAATATAATCTGGAGTTCAGCACTTTTAAATGATCCTAAACTGGATACTCAACCTTTTCCCTCATATAGACGCTTTCTGATGCCTCTGAAGCAGACGGCTTTTTGAAAACATAGTGACAAAAGAAGAAATTGCTCAAAACCACACCATCGTTAATATAGTTTAAGGGCTTACGTTTAATCGCACGTCAATGTAGTTTAAGCGCTTATATAACTTCGCGTGTTGATGTAGTTTAAGTTCTTACATTACATCGTGCGTAAATGCATTTTAAGTTCTTACGTTACAGCGTACGTAATTATAGTTTACGGTCTTACATTAAGGCCTACGTTTCCGCTAGCCCCTTACATGAGGTGTACTAATTAGACACTACCAAATCAGATGTCATCAAAGTTTCAAAGTTTATTTATTCGGCATATAAAGTTATTTTACATCGCCGTAAACATACATGACAGATAACAAAATAGACATATATATACATTGAAGAGAGAAACATATATGCATAAAAGAGAACAACATCGGAGAAAAAAGTTCCATTTCAGACAGAGCAGGGAATGGAGAATTTGATCATCCCGAGCAAAAATCCGCCTCTCCGGCCATTAATACAGTAAATGCAAACTATACAGCCTCAACATGTAAGCGAAATGCAATGAATGGTGGAGTTAAGGGATGTCCAAATGAGTTACTGAATGAATGAAAGGTCGAAGGGTGGCTTTATAATGACTAAATGAATGAAAGGTCGAAGGGTGACTTAATAATGACTGAATGAATGAAAGGTCGAAGGGTGACTTTAATAATGACTGAATGAATGAAAGGTCGAAGGGTGGCTTAATAATGACTTAATGAATGAAAGGTCGAAGGGTGACTTAATAATGACTGAATGAATGCAAGGTCGAAGGGTGACTTTAATAATGACTGAATGAATGAAAAGTCGAAGGGTGGCTTAATAATGACTGAATGGTCGAAGGGTGGCTTAATAATGACTGAATGAATGAAAGGTCGAAGGGTGGCTTAATAATGACTGAATAAATGAAAGGTCGAAGGGTGGCTTAATAATGACTGAATGAATGAAAGGTCGAAGGGTGGTTTAATAATGACTGAATGAATGAAAGGTCGAAGGATGACTTTAATAATGACTGAATGAATGAATGGTCGAAGGGTGACTTTAATAATGACTGAATGAATGAAAGGTCGAAGGGTGACTTTAATAATGACTGAATGAATGAAAGGTCGAAGGGTGACTTTAATAATGACTGAATGAATGAAAGGTCGAAGGGTGGTTTAATAATGACTGAATGCATGAAAGGTCGAAGGATGACTTTAATAATGACTGAATGAATGAATGGTCGAAGGGTGACTTTAATAATGACTGAATGAATGAAAGGTCGAAGGGTGACTTTAATAATGACTGAATCAATGAAAGGTCGAAGGGTGACTTTAATAATGACTGAATGAATGAAAGGTCGAAGGGTGGTTTAATAATGACTGAATGAATGAAAGGTCGAAGGATGACTTTAATAATGACTGAATGAATGAAAGGTCGAAGGGTGACTTTAATAATGACTAAATGAATGAATGGTCGAAGGGTGGCTTAATAATGACTGAATAAATGAAAGGTCGAAGGGTGACTTTAATAATGACTGAATGAATGAAAGGTCGAAGGGTGACTTTAATAATGACTGAATAAATGAAAGGTCGAAGGGTGACTTTAATAATGACTAAATGAATGAATGGTCGAAGGGTGGCTTAATAATGACTGAATGAATGAAAGGTCGAAGGGTGACTTTAATAATGACTGAATGAATGAAAAGTCGAAGGGTGACTTAATAATGACTGAATAAATGAAAGGTCGAAGGGTGGCTTAATAATGATTGAATGAATGAAAGGTCGAAGGGTGACTTAATAATGACTGAATTAATGAAAGGTCGAAGGGTGACTTTAATAATGATTGAATGAATGAAAGGTCGAAGGGTGGCTTAATAATGATTGAATGAATGAAAGGTCGAAGGGTGGCTTAATAATGATTGAATGAATGAAAGGTCGAAGGGTGACTTAATAATGACTGAATTAATGAAAGGTCGAAGGGTGGCTTAATAATGATTGAATGAATGAAAGGTCGTAGGGTGACTTTAATAATGACTGAAAGAATAAGAGTACCATGACAAGAATTCGTCAACCATGGATGACACTAACAGGAAATACTAATTCCCTTGTTCCTATTGCGACCATTGACAAACAGAACCAATTCAGCAACACTTAATGATACATAACTATTATTTCGTTTACAAAATTTGGTATCAAAGTGGATATGACTGTCGTCTTAGCAATACATTTTTAACAGCAACTATGAAATTGTGTTGCAAATTTATGATTTGATTATTGCCTTTCCACAGACAGCAACCATTGTAGTAAAACCTAAACCTGATACTGTACCACTGCAAAATAAAACTAACATGAATACAATGTTCATTTACGTTAATTGGAGATAACCAATGATATACTTTAAGTGTTTACTGCTCTACCCTTTTTGTAACAGGCAACCATAGCAACTTTATAAACCATTCAGAACTAATATGAGTTATTTAATCAAGCCTACAAACAAATCTAATAATTTAGCTTTGAGTAATTTGGAGCCTGTCTTTCTACAGAAGCAAACCATTACATGCATAGTCGAAAATACATGTCTGAACTTCATAATTAGAAACTTATGTTTACTATACAAACGCCGAGACCCGGTAGCTCAGTCGGTAGCGACGCGGGCTGTCAATCCAGGGGTTGTGAGTTCGAATTCCGGCTCGGCCAACTTTCTTTCCGAGGATTGACAAAAATCAATGCGACATGCGTCATTCGTCTTCCACCAATGGGCTAAGTCTATGTGGAAAAGCAGCCAGTTGCTTGGGAAGATTGTTGTGTGGAGTACTGGTGTGAGAAAACCAGGAAATGCATGAGTAGGTGAACTGGCCGCCGTGATATAACTGAGAAATTGTTAAAAACGGCGTTAAACCCCAATCAATTACTATAAAAACATTTTAGTCTGACCATAGTCTTCTTAACTATGGACAAAAACAATATTTTACAGATGCAGTATGCTTAATTACGGTTCATTTACATATTGTATATATGTTATAATGTTTTTCTTAGTATTGGCATAGTTCCGAATAAGAAGAACTTGGTCTTTTCTATATGTAAGGATCGTTAACTGTCATTCAACCAGTCACTAACTCTCTCTAATTCTTCAGGTAAAAGACACCCAATGTCACATTTGTTTTTACTAACTAATAACTAATCGGAAATTAAACAGAATGATCAGCATATAATGAAATCTTGTTTTTACCATACCTGTCATGTCATAACCATATAGTATTCAAAGTAATGAAAGTGCTGACAGCAAGGGGCTAAATGCAGATCACATTTTAACATGGATTTACCGATCCCAAAAGTCTAACAAGAATACTTTAAAATAGCACTTTGGTACGCCATATAGATTGAATGATATATGAGTTGAACGCAAAATACTGTACACACAGTATGGGGGTCTATCGATGAACTAACATTTGACATTGTGATTCATATATTTTAAATGCAAATTTCTTTTGAAGATCTGTCTGTAACTTAAGTGTTATCAAATCAAATCTATTTTCCGGTTGATATCCCATCAAGTTAACGCATTTTGTTTTTTTAAGTGACGGATTATTTGGCGGATCGATAATGCTGAACCCGAAATGTGTTCAGTAATGGATAGCTACTGTAGAAAGAGATATTTGAAGTTCTTCATTGCCGATAATGTAATGAGAATTTAACAA
This sequence comes from Serripes groenlandicus, assembly GCA_031761405.1. Classification (NCBI taxonomy): domain Eukaryota; kingdom Metazoa; phylum Mollusca; class Bivalvia; order Cardiida; family Cardiidae; genus Serripes; species Serripes groenlandicus. The sequence continues at coordinate 140,429,549 of JASEVX010000001.1, forward strand.
TAGGGAATGATTCCAGCCTATGTTTCGATGAGTCTTTTTGGAATTAACCTACTATAGCAATTGGCTCTAACGAGCCCCTTGCTAAAATTAACAGAAGACCTAAGATAGAGCCTTGTGGTACTCCGCAGGTAACTTTGGATGTTGATGACCGAATACCGAATATGTCTATACACTGATTGCGATCAGATGGGCAAGACATAATCAATCCAAATACACATGAACTAAAACCTAATACAGTCAAACTTGTGTTAGCGGTCACCTCTGTTAAGCAGCCACCTGTGATCAGCAGCCAATTTTTACTCTTCCCTGGGTGGTTACTTAAGACAAGTTTGACGGAACATGTTAAAAGAAAACAAAACAAAGACTACTTCTTACTCAATCTCTGTATTATGTAGACTTCGTAATAATAAGACACATATTTATAATTTAACCAAATATCTCCTACCGAAGGAAATAGCAGTTATTTATATTCTTTGAGCGCGCTGATTCATATTCTTTTGAGCCTATTTCTTTAAAATTACTACTGCTTTGGTGTAGTATATTTCATAACGACGGCGACGGCGCACATTGTACTGGATTGTCTCCCCTAATAAAGTATTTCCTTGCTTTCGTTGTCCTAAAGTTTTCCTTCATATCGGCTGAAAATCAATTAAAACACTACTTTGAAACAGGTCAACTTCTAAATAAAGCTATTGCCTCATCTTGTCACTCAAATAACCCATCTTGATGGAGCTGAAGATATCAGCATATTGTAAAGAAATGTCAGTTTCGGTCAACATTGCATAATTAGGAGTCACAATTAATGTTGGCTGTTTTCTAGAAAATGAGGTCTTCACGCAGTTCCGAAAGACTCATATATCTAGCTTTTTATCAGGGGTTATACTTCTTTCTGCGATGTTTTCATAGAAAGCGACACGAACACGTATTATCAAGTAAAAAAGGACTGTATTTTTGTATTTCATGAATACTTTCTTCTATTGTTGTTGTTGTTGTTGTTGTTGTTGTTGTGTGGGGTCTGTTTATTTTCATCTCAAAGCTTTGTTGACTTTATATCACCTGGAATATATATTACATTGACAAAACAATGGATACAATGAATTGGCTTAATATTGCGTGACACAACGTTATGATAGAGCACGGAATGTAGTGTTTATATTGGAACAGGGAATGGCGATTTGGTTTCCTTTGACATCATGATGAATTAAAAAGATATGTTTTACCTTTAATTAATTTGCCAAAAAGATAAATTTTTGACTAAATAACGTGTAGATCGTGACGATCTAGGCAAGGCTGTGGGGATGCACATACTTGCCCGAGTCTTCATTGTGTGTGTAATTTTATATGACTCCAATTCGCTAGACGCGGCTCTTATGATATCACGTAAGTACCAGATCAAACGATCAATTCCGTTAACCACGTACATTTAACGTGAACTAGTTTGAGGTGAAATTCTTAGTCTTTTACAATATGTTAGGGGCTTTCAATTTGCAGTGCCAACTATTGAACTCTTAACATGCCTTGATCCTTTCTTCTCATATACTGTCGCCTTCTGCGGGCCCTTATCTGCAAAAGACGAAGTTTGAAAACATTGTGTCATATGGCAGAGTTGCTCATGATGAGCAGTTTCTCCTTTTGCCACAATGTTTTCATTTCTTTTTACAATAATTGTTCTAGTATTTATAGAGAGTTTCCAGTGCTTTGATTTAAGTCATATGCTGTAGGTTTCTTGCATGCGGGAAAGGGTTAAATCTGTGGAAAGAAATCTTAATTATGCATTATAAGCTGAGACTACTAATACTATTAGTAGTCCCAGTTATAAGTAAAAACATATACTGCGTGATTAATAAAGACTTATTAAATGGTATTAATGACTTATCTTTCTTGGCGTTCAGGGATGTGGGGTTAGCATTGCCACTTACTCGCTGGTGCCAGGGTAAAAGGATCTGTAGTTCTTGTAATTAAACAGAAAACACTGTGATTTAACTGATCAGTTGTTGAACACGAATCCGTCGTGACCTAGTGGTTAGCGTCGGGGATTTGAAACTGGGTGTCCCGGGTTCGATCCCCCAGTCGCGGCGCTGTGGTCATGGTGGAGTGCCCTTGGGGGGGCAAGGCATATTTCCTAGCCTAGTACTGGTTTGTTTACCCAGGGATCATGAATAAGTGAACTGTCGCCGTGATATAACTGAAATAATGTTGAAACCGGCGTTATACCCCATCAAAACAAAAAACAAACAGAAAACATAGTGACAAAAGAAGAAATTGCACAAAACGTGCAATTTCTCCTTTTGCCACAATGTTTTCCAAACCACGCAAATAAAAGCTGTATTTATACGATGTTGCATAAAGGTGATATTAGGATTTGATTGAATCGTTGGATAACGAAAATAAAGTAAAAATATAATGACTGACCTAAACTACACTTGGTATAATAAAACCATAGTTATGATATAGTGTAAACATAGGACAAATATATAACACAAGCAATCACAAGTGTTACTAGCCCGGTACAGTATATATATATATATATCGTGAAGTAACCCCCAAGAACTATATACAGACTCATCGATACTGAATGAGTCTCGATATTTCGACGTTGCATATCGCATTGTAACGAATGCGAACAGTCAACATATAAAAGAAAGGCAGCATTCTGATCATGTGTGTCTTATTCACTGTGTCTCAATAAAGACAAGTCACTGTGATGTAGAGACTGGGTCGACAGACCATGGTTCGATCCTTGATCGGTTCATACAAACGACTTTAAAAATTGTACTAATGAATTCCCTCGTTTTCGCTCAAGGGAATATCATAACGGTGTCAGGATAAATAACATCGGTAGTAAGTTAGTAATTAACTTTTGCATCACCGAGATATAACTGAAATGCGGTTGAAAAAAGGTGTAAAACACCGTTCCAACAAACGAATCAATAAGGACGAACCCGTGATGAACGGCTTCAGCGAAATAATGGTTACAAATAAACAGAGCTCTAGAAGAAACGCATCCACGGTACCCAGGCTATTCATAACATATATGATATGTTTTATGAATAGCCTGGGTACCGATGATGTAGATAAGGGGCGTTTTGCATGTTCTAAAATCCTTATTTGACCCTATAACCTTATGTAATCGTCTTAATGATACGATTCTTTTGAATACCCATGTCATACATTTTGTTTAGACAATAAGAGCAATGTTGGGAAAAGACGTCCAGAAACACGGCCACCATTATTCATTCCCAAGAAAAACGACACGTTCTTAAAACGTAACCCCCATGTGTAAAGGAAACAGTGTTAATGTCAACTTCATGCAATAAAGACACCGTATATACATGACATTGTGTCAATTAAAAAGGTTTATCAATCAACAAGAAACCAGGAAATAAAAGAAAAAATCATTTCGTTAGAATCATTTTACAGAACTTTTCACAGATTTTCCCCCAGAAATGTTTTGTAATTGGTGAGATTTAAAGCTTAATGAACACGTAAGTTTTGATCGTTAACATTTTTCTTTTGAAGCCTTTCTCTAAATTTAGCAAATCAGCAGCCGAAGACTTTGAAATATCTCCGTAAAACTATTGAAAAGACACAAAAACCCGACATTGTAATCATACTTAAAGTAAAGAAGATTACCTCCCAGTTGTACAGGAAAACGGTGTTAATGTGAAATAAACAAACTGGTTGTAGTCACTTCAGCCAGTGCATAAACAAAGTTAAAATCTGTCTTTTGCGACCAGTATATATCCAGATCAGCATGTGCATCTACCCGGTCTGATCAAGCTCTTCATTGTCCACACAATTCGTGAACTTGTGTATGTTCTGATAAGACTGAGCATGTGTACACGAGTATCTGAGTCTACACTTTTCAGAAATGCCAACTTGTACCTTTTCCTAAGCACTGACTCTTTTTGTTAATAGAAAAAAAATAAGTGCTTAATCAATCTAGAAGCAGGAAAGAGAATAACAAATGAGCCGAGAAGACCAACATTGTGGACTCTGCGTAAAGTATCGACCCGGATCAGCATAAGCATGCCGTGCAGGCTAAACCGGACAGCCACTGTTCGCCACCTGTGGATTTTCTGTTTCAGGAATCGTTTCTCTATACCTCTATCACCCTGAGATGGAATGTGTCGACCCGGATTAACCTGCGTGGAATGCTTATCTGGGTCGATACAAAGATAACATAATGTTGGTTTTCTTGTGGAACGACTCAAATATCGTTTCGTTATAACGTCCTTTGGTCTCTGACAGTACTTTTGACAGGCCTTCTTGGGATTGGTGTGATACATCAAGTACTTTTTCGTATAATATTGTTTTTAACCTTTTCGCTCATACATCAGATCAAAATAGTTCTGCCTAGATGTATTTAAAGTCGTCTACTGAAGATCAACGGTAAAGTTATATTCCAGCACAAGTTAGGTGAACTAACTTGCCACGCTGACATAACTGAAATACTGTTCAAACTTCGCCAAACGCCCAATCAACGAGTTTTAATAATGGAAATTTCTTTCAACTGGCTATCAAACGCGGAATTTTCCACCTTCATTTCAAGGTAAATGTTATGCTCCCCTATTTCAGATGAACTATTCCTGGCCTCGCATTATGATATTAGACCTTTGTCGATCGTAAGGGCGAATGAAGTTCCAATCCGTGATCGTGCGACAAACCTTGTTAACCATTAGTTTGGTTCCCGGCATGCTATAGTAAATGTGTACGTCTGGCATGAACCAACAATGTAGTTTGGTAACCGGCATGCTATAGTAAATGAATGCGTCTGGCATGAACCAATAATGTAGTTTGGTAACCGGCATGCTATAGTAAATGTGTACCATCTGGCATGAACCAATAATGTAGTTTGGTAACCGGCATGCTATAGTAAATGTGGACGTCTGGCATGAACCAACAATGTAGTCTGGTAACCGGCATGCTATATAGTATGTATGTACGTCTGGCATGAACCAATAATGGAGTTTGGTAACCGGCATGCTATATAGTATGTATGTACGTCTGGCATGAACCAACAATGTATTCTGGTTCCCGGCAGGCTATAGTAAATGAATACGTCTGACATGAACCAATAATGTAGTTTGGTAACCGGCATGCTATAGTAAATGTGTACGTCTGGCATGAACCAACAATGTAGTCTGTTAACCGGCATGCTATATAGTATGTATGTACGTCTGGCATGAACCAACAATGTATTCTGGTTCCCGGCATGCTATAGTAAATGTGTACGTCTGGCATGAACCAACAACGTAGTCTGGTACCCGGCATGCTATAGTAAATATGTACGTGTGACATGAACCAACAATGTAGTCTGGTAACCGGCATGTAAATATGTACGTCTTGTATAAACCAACAATGTAGTCTAGTACCCGGCATGCTATAGTAAATGAGTACATCTGGCATGAACCAACAATGTTGTCTGGTAACCGGCATGCTATATAGTATGTATGTACGTCTGGCATGAACCAACAATGTATTATGATTCCCGGCAGGCTATAGTAAATTTGTACGTCTGGCATGAACCAACAATGTAGTCTGGTACCCGGCATGCTATAGTAAATATGTACGTGTGACATGAACAAACAATGAAGTCTGGTAACCGGCATGCTATAGTAAATATGTACGTCTTGTATGAACCAACAATGTAGTCTAGTACCCGGCATGCTATAGTAAATTTGTACATTTGGCATGAACCAACAATGTAGTCTGGTACCCGGCATGCTATAGTAAATTTTAACATCTGGCATGAACCAACAATGTAGTCTGGTAACCGGCATGCTATAGTAAATATGTACGTCTTGTATGAACCAACAATGTAGTCTAGTTCCCGGCATGCTATAGTAAATGTGTACGTCTGGCATGAACCAACAATGTAGTCTGGTACCCGGCATGCTATAGTAAATTTGTACATCTGGCATGATCAAACAATGTAGTCTTGTACCCGGCATACTATAGTAAATATGTACGTCTTGTATGAACCAACAATGTAGTCTAGTACCCGGCAGGCTATAGTAAATGTGTACTTCTGGCATGAACCAACCAAAAATGTAGTTTGGTACCCGGCATGCTATAATAAATGTGTACATCTGGCATGAACCAACAATGTAGTCTGGTAACCGGCATGCTATAGTAAATTTGTACATCTGGCATGAACCAACAATGTAGTCTGGTATTCGGCATGTTATAGTTATTCTGTAAATATACAACTGATGTCTGTAAACTCTACGCTGGACAATTACTTGATGTTCGGAATACTTGATGTTTGGAATCAATATATAATTAACAAAGCAAACTACCTTCATGTTTGAAAGCTTAACTGGTTGGTCCCCAACACGACTGTCCATTTAGCCCTTTGATCGATACACCATTTTCCAAAGGTTCATTATATATTGGTGTATGCTCGTTCCTATAATGTTATAGCAGGGGGACATGTTACTCCAGACTACATTATACTTTCCCTCCGACAAACCTGTGTAGTCGAGCCCCGGTAGCTGTGTCGGTAGCGACGCGGGCTGTCAATTCAGGTGTTGTGAGTTCAAAATCCGGCTCGGCCAACTTTCTTTCCGCCGATTGACAAAAATCAATGCGACATGCGTTATTCATCCTCCACAAATGGGCTAAGTCTATGTGGAAAAGCAGCCAGTTGCTTGGGAAGATTGTTGTGCGGAGTACTGGTGTGAGAAAACAAGGATATGCATGAGTAGGTGAACTGGCTGCCGTGATACAACTGATTTTTTTTTTAAAAACGGCGTTAAACCCCAATCAATCAATCAACAAACCTGTGTATGTACATAACTATATCAGAGGTCCAAATAAGGATGAGTATACAGCTGTTTTCCCCACAATATCTCTGGCATTCAACCAAACCCAATGATGTGGGTACTCAAAAGTATAGGGTAAGAATGTAAAATAAGGATTTTAGAACGTAAAAACACTCCCATTATTTAGAGCGCTGCTTTATATGTGTAAATGGGGTGTCCTAAATAGAAATCTTATTAGTATCAACTTTCGATTTTATTCAATAACATTTTTCAATTCATATGCCAGTTAGTATTAACCGTCCAACAAACAAAGTATCATCTGTGTTGACACACATTATATTGGTCTACCGTATCGAATTAACGCGGTGTGATGACATTAGATAAGGATATTGCGACATATAGTGGTATTCGGTAAAATTAACTGTGACAGGTTGCTTATTCATGTGTGGCATCAAATGTATTAAGTAATATAAACAACGACAGATAGTATTCAATATTCAATATTTCTAACAACAGAGCATTATACTTTCGTCAAGGCAAGCTTCTAATGGATGTCCAATATTCGGCGTCAATGCAAATTATGTACTTGAGGAGTTTCACTTTCTGCCTGATTTGATAAGGGTAAAATGCAGCTATCGGACTTTTTCGGTCAGGATAGATCAACAAAATGAAACGTTCAAGCAGGGTCGTCATTGATGATCGGCAACCCTTTCCTCATTTGTTGCAGACACATTTTTGAAGTCTCTGCAGCAAACGACTTTTGAAAACATTGTCGCAACAGGAGATATTTACCAAAGTAAGCAATTTCTTCTTTTGTCACGATGTTTCATAAATCATTGCTATAATGAGGCTTTTATTTTATGATATTTTGTCCTATTTTGTCCAGAAGTTTTCACATTCGTCTGCTGCAAATATGTTGGAAATAGTAGAGCCCTATTCTCACTGTCCGGGATTGGTGCCCCGATACGTCCCGGATGATGATTCCGGAGAAACTTTGGCAAACCGAGAAGACAGCCGCGGCGGCACCGTAGAAGGTCGGGATGATCCGTCATGAATCCTGTTGTTCCGGCTCGATCCGGCAGACTGTCAGGGTTGTTTTAAAATGTTTAATACAAACGGCAGACACCTGGAGAAATAACCTGAACAGGCGTGATCCAGGCATGTCCGGCACAATGCCGGTGTACGCTTGTGCAGGGCCGGGTCTTTACACTGGCTCTACCGTGATAGGCCGTGTTAATCTGCACTTGCCCCGATGTATATACTATCCGGTTACCAACGGGGCGCCTCTGGGGACCCACCGGCGCATTAACGGGGCTATACCTGGTTGCAAACGGGGCACGACCTGGGTCACACCGGGTTATACTAGGATGGACACAGAAACACGCCAGCGCGATTTCGTAAAGGAACCGTGCACAATCCGGGAACTAACCGTGATAGTCGGGATCAAACAGAGACATCCGGCTTCTTCATCGAGGGGCGATCCGGGACAATGACAGGAAAGTAAGAATGCAATTGATTTTTCTACAAAAATGTCCTGGATCATCTTGGTATAGCGGAGTTCTTTCACCGGGAGATACCGGGGCCAGAACCGGGACAGTGAGAATGGGGATTAAGATAGAAAGGATTCCTTCAATTTGAACTCTTCGGTTTAGTTTGTAAACTCAAGTTGTTTAGTTTGTAAACTCAAGTTTTTTAGTTTGTAAACTCAAGTTTTATACTTGGACGTCTTTCAAGAACACGATAATGTCCAGGGTAATTATTCCAGTTCTTTGCTGCTGTTAAAGGAAATCCATTCTCTACTTGGGATCAAATCCGAAACAATCCGCATCAACTACCTAATTTTAGCCAGCCGGTTTTGGCCATTTGGGGATATTCGTGCATCTGCGTATAATGAAGACTTGACTGAGCCTGTGCAAAATCTCACCAGAATCTTCACCGTTCACCTATATCGACCGATATATATATTTATATATATACTATGAAACGAATAAATATACCGGAACAAGAACAAATAGTAAAAAGGAAAACAATACAACATTGGTTTCAAACGAAACCGGTTGGCACGTTTGAAACCAATGTAGTGTATTTGTTTTCGTTTTTAATGTATAAAAAATAAATAAATATATTTATCACATGACAATGCTTGTATCCGATGTAATATAACCATTACGTATTTCTTTATATACAACATGTGTAATATAAGATGACCTACTACTTGGAAAATGACGACACGTCAGCGTTTTGACGTCATACGTTAGTCACTTTGGCGCCAAAACCCGTACATTTTATCTAGAAATATTGTAAACGTTAAGTACATTTTTATCGAAATACGCCTCATAAGTCACTTTATGTGATAGATATAATATATCATGCGTGTTATTCATTATTACTTTTAATAAACTAAGCTGAATATGACCTCGGCATAATTATTTGTGGCATTATTATACGGTTTACTGACGAAATTAAAATAGCTTTGGAAAACCCGATTTTCTTTGTGTGTTTCGTCATGTGATAAAAAGAATCTGACATTCGTTGTCATTTCATATATACGGAATATTACTTTGCGGGAGCGATAAAAGGGTTTGTATTGCACGACAAGTAGCGTGGAAAAATCGATATCTTACGAGACCGAAGGTCGAGTAAGATATGGATTTTCCCACGCTACGAGTCGTGCAATACGTACCCATTTATCGCTCCCGCAACGTAATATTCCTTTTATTATATACCTACGATCTATGAAGAGCGAAAAAACTATTAAATATACAGATTCAATACATTGTTTATTGGGGATACCTCGCTGAAAGTATTCCGCGCACTGTCTGACGTCACAATCTTGTATTTACACCGCATGTAGATACGGAATTTTAATCTGTCGTGGTGTATTTGCGCATGTCAATCTGCATGTATTTCCACCGGAAAATGTACAGGCATATAATAAAAAGTTTTATCAAACTCGTCCAAGATATTTGTTATTAAGCTCGCCACAGGCTCGCTTAATAACAAAAAATCTTGAACTCGTTTAATAAAACTTTATATGAAATGACAACTCATGTCAGATCCTATATATAATAATTATATATATATATTATGATTACAAGAAATTAGATACCCCTTTTGGACTCACAGTAAGTCGAATACACATTTCCTAGTTTCCGCTGAAAATGTACACATCGGAGAATGATAAATAAGCAGAACACCTTTACAACACTCATTTGTTTATTCGTCCTATCAGTTATTAAAGTTCTCTTGATTGTGTGGTTATATGTAAGTGTAGCATGTATACCATATGTCAATATATGTGGCGAGTCTATACATAGCGATGTCATTGATTTACACGTCAAATTTGTATTTTGCCATCTTGTGTGGTTCACACGTAACACTATAAATAATTTAAGTATTGAAGGCTGATCTTTTAATTCATCAATGGTTGGATGGGAACGTTCTGTAGCGTTACCGTATGGAAATAGTCCCGTCCTTAGCAGCACGTGAAAAGGATTCAAGTGTAAGAGAAACGCTTGCACTATGATATTATACTGCATCCTTTTTTTAATATGGAAGATAGAAGGAACAATATAAAAAAGTAAACCATAAAGATTGTTACAAAGAGCTAGGATTGTAGAAACGCGGAAATGAAAAAAAAAAAAAAAAAAAAAAAAAAATCCATCTAGGAACGTACAAATAAATCATGAAATAGAATTGAATTTCAGTAAAAAATCAAAGCGCCAATGGCACTGTAGTGGCGATCGTATGGAAAATTCTGCAAAGTAACAAGCAGTATATCGGTGTAGGGCTTGCGCTTTTCAATAATAGTGCACTCTGATGCGGATCAATTTGAGAATGTATCAACCCTGCATCTTTTGACAGTAGAATAATGTAAGTTTGCCAGAATGTTGTCTTGGTGATTGTTAAGTTACGTTCTGAAACTGGTCATGATGTGTTCAAAATTAGGCCATTCCAAATTTATGAAAAATCTAGTTGGTACTCGATAGACTAGCTACCGTTTTAGCTCATTAGAATGGCTATTTGTAATCTAAGTTGTTCGGGTAATCACATGTTCATCACCAGGTCGCTAGGCCATATTAAGATAACATATTGTGTACACTTTAGAAATGACAAAATTATCAAGAAAGGAGAGAAAACAGTATCCATTAGTTTGGTGTTTGTTTCAATGATGTCCGATATTAAACAGGTCTGTTTAATTTAGTCCCTTCACATTGCATGATTGAGGGTTGTCAGAGACATATAAACACAGTGTATTTATATGTCTCTGAGGTTGTTAAACTGTTTCGAAAAATTTGAGTGCAATAACAAACACAAAACATGCACAAAAAGCACAATTTCACTATTTGCCAAACTGTTCAATTTATAAAAATATAGGCATATATTATAATGCTCGATCTCCAAAGTAAATAAGGCTACACTTTTAGCATTGATTGCTAATTGACTCTAGAACGTGCAGACGTGTATACATAACGTGTGTACACACTGACATCGTGTGTCCTTTAAACCTTTGTAAACCAGTCTTATCATCTAGACGCTTTCATATATTTAAACAACTACAAAATAAAGCGTTTATAATAATGAGATTTAAGAACACCAGTATCGCGAGCTATTTACAGAACCTTTTGGAATTTCCAGATTTGAGTATCATCAGAGTTATTTGCCGTTATTTGCAAGGCAGAACGCGCAATGATATTTATTATCTGCCAAATCATGACGAAGATAATATTTACATTTTTTAACTCTATGTAGATAATGTCTCGATAAAACTCAAATATTAGTAACAATCCGGTACCAAAGTAGCACTGACATAATTATTAGTAATCGCGTATCTGCATCAATGATGGAACTATAACGGATGTGAGTAAATTAGTTTGCAGTAAGGAAAATAAATATCAACCGATTTTTCAAAACCGACTATGTAAATATTGTTCGTTGTTGTTGTTTCTGTTAGCATTGTGGCGATTGTCAAACCAATCGCCACAAAAACTACAAGCCTTATAACAAGATACAAGTTGTGCCTCTCGTTTATAAAACCAGCAAGGGTGTGTCCTTATAAAATATATTTCCGTGCCATGAAAACATGTTCGTAGGAAATCAAAATAATGTAAAGATCTCGATATCGTATATGCCTGTACGTACTTCTCTGTGGATTAATCGCGGATGGACACGCCTTTACAACGTTTCTTCTAGTCAAATCACGACGGCAAGATCAGCTACCCACGTGTTGTCTAGCTTCCTCACACCAGTCTTTTAAAAACAACGGACAGCTCTTCTACATAGACTGTTAGCCAATTGATGGAAGACGAATGACGCTAGTCGCATTGACTTTTGTAAAACGTCGGAGAGCTTGGGTTCGAACCAACAGCCCCTTGATTGACGACCCGCGTCGCTACTGACTGATCAAGATTGTCCCTGTTCGCATATATATTCATTCATCTTGTAATGTCTTTCATAAGATTTGCAGCAGACGACATTGAGCAAACAAAATAAAAAAGACCCACAAATATCAAGACAAAAATATTAATAAAAACTTTATGAATTAATGTTAAACTATTGAATTGAATTGACAATAATATTGTGGCAAAAGGAAAATTCCTTATTTTGAGCAATTTTATTTTGAAAAAAAAAAATAATGTTTTCCAAAGTCGTCCGTTGCAGAGGTATCAATCAGAAAGCTTCCTTATGTGTGTAGTTGTGTTGAGCGGTTATGACCGAAAAGAGACTTGTATTCTAGCAACATCATTTAATTAAAAACCTTTGGATTTAGTTTTTGCGCGATGGGATCCATTCGTTCTTGTCCACTAAAACATTTCTTGGGGGAAATCAATTAATAGAACCAATTTATTTAGAACTCGACAACATATGTAACACGCTCAAGAATTCCTCAATGGCCTCAAGGATACTGGGAACTTGAAACAAAGATATTTTTTCTGTATCTATGATCAAATAAATATCTTTTTGACGTAGATGTTTCTATTTCACGCATGATTTATTTTTGTGTGGAAATATTTTTCTCGCGAGATAAACCGTGTTTTCCAATGAATTGGCAGTCATGTGGACGGATAGTAGATCGCCATATTAGAAGTTTATTAGTAATATTGTAATATCTAAATGTGTGAAGTTGGCAGAGCATTAGACGTTAGACATTCGATTAGACATTCGCAAATTTTGATTATCGAATGTCTAATTAGACATTAGACATTCGATTAGGCATTCAGAAAAATTCGCAAATTTTAAACATCGAATGTCTAATTAGACATTCGATTAGAAATTCGCAAATTACAAAATCTATAATCCAAATTCGTCGTAGGTACATGCAAGAAACGAATGTATTATTTGTCAATTAGACATTAGACATTCGATTAGACATTCACGAATTACGATATTTAGGTTCCAAATTCGTCGTAGGTCAATGTACAATCAAAAAACGAATGTCTAATTGGTCTGTTAGACATAAGACATTCGATTAGCCATTCGAGAATTACGATATTTAGGTTCCAAATTCGTCGTAGGTCAATGTACAATCAAACAACGAATGTCTAATTGGTCAGTTAGACATTAGACATTCGATTAGACATTCGCAAATTAAGAGATTTAGGTACCAAATTCGTCAGATATCAATGTACATTAAATCAAAGTACTGAAAGTACTGCTGGAAGGTGATTTTAGAGTGATGTCAGCCAGGTGCAGATGGGATAATGAATTGTATGCAAGGTATGAACAGATCATGGCTAGGATATATGGATAGGAACAAACGGGAGCAAATATGTTGGAAAATAAATGAATGAAAGAATTTAAGTCTTTAAAACTTCTTTATTTTGCTGCAGTTTCGGAATAGGTAAAATTGTATAAAAAGAATAAATCAAACAAATATAATACAAAACACAAACACTTGTTGTTCAGTTTATACGGTTATACTATATAATTTCGGAAGAACGCCTTCATCAGTAGAATACAATAATAAAGAAAGAATAAAAACTTCAAAATTGTTGACAGCTGGACATTATATTATATTCACAATAGTTAGCAAACACTGTCAAGAAGTGAGGAGTATTGCATACATACAATTCATTTATGAATTGCATTGAAACAAAATATATTTTTGGTAAAAAAATATAGAGAGAAATATTTGTAAAAAATATAGAAAGCATTTTTTCATATTTAGACAGAAATGTACAGGAAAGAATAACATTCAGTCATATCCGTCAATAGCTAATACTATCTTTCTATGCGTCTGTATAAGGACAAAGATATATAGATAGATATTCTTTATTTCTTCCAAATTTGAAGAGCAAGTACATTTCATATTAAACATTACAAAAGTGAGAACATAAATATATAGTTAAAACAGTGTAACAATAGGAGAACTTGCTCGTCATAAAAAAATTCTATGATAGCCACTGTCTTTCAAATTTGCTTTTCACAAGTGAACAAATGCTATGAATGAACGTATACAAGTGCTATGAATGAAAATATGAAAACATGAATTAATTTTACATTTGCAACAATGTTCTATAAACTGTGTCTGAATGAGGATACAACGTAGAACGTAATGTTTTCTCCTTGCATGAAAGCTTAATTAAGTATAGGTGTGCCCTCAATTTAAATCAATTCTCACATAACAAGAACATTAAGAAAGTGTTGTAAAATCTAAATAATATCATGACATCTCACGATGATCAGATTTTTATAGAAATAATTTTATTTGATGTGTATTACGCGTCAAGCGTGGATTCAAATACTTCCAAATATTTTACAATTTAAAACAATTAGATATTCGGATAAAATCTGATTGAATGAAACGAATTGTTAAAAAAAAAAACACCCAATGCATATTAAAACCAAAGGCTTCTTTTCCCACAACATTTTGTTTCAAGAGCTACAATATCTAAAGAGGCAACATGTTAGGGTGCTTATCCAGTATGCATGAGTTCGATTTTACCATACCAATTCAGGAAAAGTGATTTCCACATCTTTCAACTTTCCCCCAGTAAATCAGTCGGTAGCGACGCGGGCTCTCAATCAAGCATTTGTAAGTTCGAATCGAAGCTCGGCCATCATTCTTTTCGTCAATGTGACAAGCGTTATTCATCTTTCACCAATGGGCTAACAGTCTATTTGGAAAAGAAGCCAGTTGCTTGGAAAGAATGTTGTGTGGATTACTTGTGTGAGAAAGCCAGACAACACATGAATAGGTGAACTGGCCGCCGTGATATGACTGAACCATTGTTGAAAACGGCGTTAAAGCCTAATCAATCAATCCTTTTTATATAATCATTCTGTAATTTACCATTTAGAATGCCCCCCTAATCCCCTTATACATATTTAGTCGAGTAGTCGTTCGGGAGAACACACCATTCGTGAATTACCAGATAACTAACATTTCTCCCTAGCACACAACTATTGACAACATTGTGACAAAACATAAGAAATTTATCCCAGGACTCCAAATGCAGCAGACGATTTTGAAAATATCTGAGAGGGATTTTTTCCTTTTTTCCCACAACGTTTCAATTAGTAAATATATATATACATATAATATATATATAACTCATGTAAAAACCTATAAATGAATATGCTAGAGGAAATATAAAGAACATAACTGAAAGTCGTAATTAAGGACAGATTAGCATATTTTGGGGAAACTACCTTACGACACGGTATGTCCTCGAATTGACCTAGTTCGTGTAATGTATATCTGATCCGGTGTATCGGTGTTGTTCACAAAAGCGTGGCGCGTAAGAATATACAGGTAACAATGTTTACCACAGAAAGATGTGTATTTGGAAAATCAAAATCAATTTTAATTTTCAAAGCCACAAAAACATGAATTGTTTGAAAATTTAATTGTCCAAACCAGTTTCTACATCAAACTGATTGTACATTATAACACTTTAAGTATGAATTTACATTGATTTTTGCGAACTATATTGACTAGCGTATGTATAAAGAGATCATATAGTTATAGAGAGGATGTGTGTTATAGGGCATATTCCATTAAGGTCAGTGTGCAATCCCATAGGAAGAAGATTATTATTACATAATAATCACCTTCCAAAAACGAATGTCTAATTGGTAAGTTAGACATTAGACATTCGATAAGACATTTGAAAATTACCATACTTAGGTTCCAAATTCGTCAGAGATCGATGTACATTAAACAAACAAATGTCTATTTGGTCAGTTAGATATTAGACATTCAATTAGACATTCGCGAATTACGATATTTTACATTCCAAACTCGTCGTAAGTCATTGTACATTAAAGAAACGACTGTCTAATTCATCATTAGACATTAGACATTCGCAAATTAAGAGATTTAGGTACCAAATTCGTCGGAGGTCATCGTAAATGCAAAAAACGAATGTCTAATTGGTCAGTTAGACATTAGACATTCGATTAGACATTCGCAAATTAAGAATGAATGAATGAATGTATATTGTTTTATGGCGCATCGACAGCTAAGGTCATTTAGCGCGCAATTAAATTTAATTATTCATGATCCCTGGGTAAACAAACCAGTACTAGGCTAGAAAATGTGCCTTGCAAAGGGCACTCCACTATGACCGTAGTGCCGCGACTGGGGATCGAACCCGGGACACCCGGTTTCGAAATCCCCGACGCTAACCACTCGACCACAGCGGATTCCTTCGCAAATTAAGAGATTTAGGTACCAAATTCGTCGGAGGTCATTGAATATGCAAAAAACGATTGTCTAATTGGTCAGTTAGACATTAAACATTCGATTAGACATTCGCAAATTACCATATTTAGGTTCCAAATTCGTCGGAGGTCATCGTAAATGCAAACAACGAATGTCTAATTGGTCAGTTAGACATTAGACATTTGATTAGACATTAGCAAATTAAGAGATTTAGGTAGCAAATTCGTCGGAGGTCATTGAACATGCAAAAAACGAATGTCAAATTGGTCAGTTAGACATTAGACATTCGATTAGACATTCTTATATTACCATACTTAGCTTCCAAATTCGTCGGAGATCATTGTACATGCAAAAAACGAATGTCTAATTGGTCAGTTAGACATTAGACATTCAATTAGACATTCCCAAATTCAGAGATTTAAGTACCAAATTCGTCAGAGATCAATGTACATTAAAAAAACGAATGTCTAATTGGTCAGTTAGACATTAGACATTCGAATAGACATTCGCAAATTACCATACTTAGGTTCCAAATTCGTCAGAGATCGAGGTACATTCAAAAAACGAATGTCTAATTGGTCAGTTAGACATAAGACATTCGATTAGACATTCGCGAATTAAGAGACTTAGATATTTCAAACATATCGATAACTCGAATATACCGATATATCGAACATATCGATAAGTCGAACACATCGATATATGGAATTCATTGATAAAAGGAATGTTTTTAACTTGAACATATCGATATCTCGAACATATCGATATCTCGAACATATCGATATCTCGAACATATCGATATCTCGAACATATCGATATCTCGAACAAACTGATATCTCGAAAATGTATATCTTATTAATAAAATGAATGCATCGTTAACTCGAACATATTAAGATCTCGAACATACCGATAACTCGAACAAATCGATGTCTAGCATACATTGATAAAACGAATGTTTCTAACTTGACAATATTGATAACTCGAACATATCGATATCTCTAACCTACCGATATCTCGAAAAAAAAAATCGATATCTTATTAATGAAATGAATGCATCGTTAACTCCAATATATTGATAACTCGAACATACCGATATCTCGAGCATACCGATATCTCGAACATACCGATAACTCTAACACATCGATATCTCAAATACATTGATAAAACGAATGTTTTTGACTTGAACATATTGATTAGTCGAATATATCGATATCTCGAACATACCGATAGCTCGATTTTTTTTTTATCTTATTAATAAAATGAATCGTTAATTCGAGCATACCGATATCTCGAACATCGAATACATTGATAAAACGAATGTTTTTAACTTGAACATATTGATAACTCGAACATATCGATATCTCGAACATATCGATATCTCGAACACATCGATATATCGAACATATCGATATCTCGAACATATCGATATCTCGAACATATCGATATCTTATTAATAAAATGTATGCATCGTTAACTTGAATATGCACAATGACCTCCGACGAATTTGGAAACTAAGTATGGTAATTTGCGAATGTCTAATCGAATGTCTAATGTCTAACTGAACAATTAGACATTCGTTTTTAGCTCGTCTGATTTTTTGAGAAAAAAAAGACGAGCTATTGTCGTCACTTGATCGTCGTCATCGTCGTCGTCGTCGTTAAGTTTTGCGTTTAGGTCACTTACATGGAAACTATCAAACATAATACTTTGAAACTTGGAAAACTTGTTCATCAAATACCTTTCTTCACATTGTATGCTAACAAAACTGAGTTTGACCTTCTTTTTGGGGTAAAAAACATGATTTTGGTGGTTTTGGGTTGACTTTCAGATTTGGTCATAGCTCCCTCATTTGTTGTTAGATTGATTTCAAATTGTGCACACATATTTCATAAATAATGTACTTCAACATATCAAACGGGATTTCGGGTCAAACATTTGGATTTTTTGCTTTTTCATTTCTCGTATTTTTTAACTTGGCGTTCAGCTCAACGTTAAAGCTACTTTTTGTTTCTTTTCAATAAGTACTAGTATCAGGGCTTTCATATTTGGAATATAGTTACATCAAATACCCTTCTACACATTGTATGCTAAAGATGCTGAGTGTGACCTATTTTGGGGGGTAAAACACTTGATATTTGATGGATTTTGAGAATTGGACATATCTTCTTTTTCAATAAGTACTGGTATTAGGGCTAGGTTCATTTTTTTTTTAATTTCTTGTATTTTTGAACTTTATGTTTAGCTCAAAGTTAAAAAAATGTTATGTTACTTTTATCTTTTACTCTTGCATTGATAGTCAAAGCAGGGGACTGCAGCATTTAATTACGCGTAATTCTTGTTTGTAACATTGATTTCAATTTTTTCCCAAACAATAAAAACATAATGTCCTTCAACATATTATGAATATTTTAAATCAGAGTTACTAAAAATAGGAAAATAGTAATATATTCAATATCTTTAGTTAAAGTTGACTTAATGTACCAATATCATTTGCCTGTCCATTGCATACACAAGACTCAGCTCATGATCTTGACTGATTGTGACGGCCATCCAACGTGAAGATCTTCCTTATCATGTGTATGAGCTAACTGACCAATTAGACATTCGTTTTTAGTTCGACTTTTTAATAAACGAGAGCTATTGTCATGACCCTGGCGTCGTCGTCGGCGGGGTGGTCCGGTGACGGCGGCGGCGGCGTGGTCGTCCGGTTAAGGTTTTTTGTTCAGCTCAGCTTTTTTTTCTGTTTTCTATCCGTCGAGCGTCAGTGCCGTACGCGGTGCTCTTGTTTGAATGTACAATGACCTCCGACGAATTTGGAAACTAAGTTTGGTAATTTGTGAATGTCTAATCGAATGTCTAATGTCTAACTGACCAATTAGACATTCGCTTTTTGAATGTACATTGATCTCTGACGAATTTGGAACCTAAGTATAGTACTTTGCGAATGTCTAATCGAATGTCTAATGTCTATCTGACCAATTAGACATTCGTTTTTTGCATGTACAATGACCTCCGACGAATTTGGTACCTAAATCTCTTACTTTGCGAATGTCTAATCAAATGTCTAATGTCTAACTGACCAATTAGACATTCGATTTTTGATTGTACATTGACCTACGACGTATTTGGAACCTAAATATCGTCATTTGCGAATGTCTAATCGAATGTCTAATGTCTAACTGACCAATTAGACATTCGTTTTTTTATTGTACATTGACCTACGACGAATTTGGAACCTAAATATCGTATTTCGCGAATGTCTTATCGAATGTCTTATGTCTAACTGACCAATTAGACATTCGTTTCCTGCATGTACAATTTGGTACCTAAATCCCTTAATTTGCGAATGTCTAATCGAATGTCTAATGTCTAACTGACCAATTAGACATTCGTCTTTTTAATGTACAATGACTTCCGACGAATTTGGTACCTAAATCTCTTAATTTGCGAATGTCTAATGTCTAACTGACCAATTAGACATTCGGTTTTCGATTGTACATGACCTACGACGAATTTGGAACCTAAATATCGTAATTCGCGAATGTCTAATCGAATGTCTAATGACTAACTGACCAATTAGCCATTCGTTTCCTGCATGTACAATAACCTCCTACGAAGTTGGTACCTAAATCCCTTAATTTGCGAATGTCTAACTGACCAATTAGACATTCGCTTTTTTAATATACAATGACCTACGACGAATTTGGGTTATAGATTTTGTAATTTGCGAATGTATAATCGAATGTCTAATGTCTAATTAGACAATCGATATTTAAAATTTGTGAATTTTCAGAATGTCTAATTAGACATTAGATAAATCAAAATTTGTGAATGTCTAATTGAATGTTTAATGTCTAATTAGACATTCGAATATATATAGATATATCTAATGTATAATGTCTAACGTCTAATGCTCTGCCAACTTCACACACTTGTAATATCTGCTAAAATAAACAACAAGAGTGCCGCGGAGTGAACGCCAACGCTCGTTTGCTGTTTTCTGAGTTGAAAAAGGAGCATAACTTAATAATTATTAAAACAGAGTTGTGTGACTTGCAATGAACATGAATATAGGAACATGTGTACCAAGTTTCATTTGAAAATGGTGAACTGTTAAAGTTTTGTGTCGAGGCAGGCGCAGACAACGACGACGACGACGACGACGACAGTAATGATATCACAATAGACCGACTTTTTTTCTTCGAAAAATAGACGACCTAGACATCGTTATTAGGCGCGTACGTGCGACAATGTACAGGTTTGCATTTCACTATAATGCAGATCGCCCTATCCATCAGCTCAGTTTTATCTTCAAAGATATCATAAGTTTCTACAAGGTTGTGTAAATAATATATGAATGGTGTATATATTAATCAGACAGTGCGGATTTACAGATTTTTCTGGATCTGTACTTCTCACAAAAGGCAACTTGAACCGTTTCACATGGGATGTCTAAATATATGATACTCGTTCTTAATGTTGTAAATCCAATTAAACAGACTTTCTCTTGAAATATTAACCATCAGATGTAGTTTTTTTCTCATTTTTAAAGAAGCTGGCTTGGTTACTTATGTCATCAAATTTATTTAAAAAAATCCTTTGTCAAATATTATTCGATTAAGTGGAGACCTTGTAACAAACAATTCAGTGGTAACGGCCCAAATGAATGGTTGTCGTTCAAAAACACATTAACACATATTGAGTTATCTGAAAGACATTTAAACAGTATTCAAGTTATTTCACGGACACAGTAAACTTGAAGAAGATATCTTGGTGACTAACATGTATAGGCAAGGGAATGTGCCTTTGCCAAAAGCTTTTCCCCGTGATCGCCACGATAGAGATTCGAATCCGTGCGCCAGGTCTGAAATCTCTCTCAATTACCGCTCGAACATGGTACGGCGTTATATTTTGGTTCATAAAAACCAACCTTAAAGATCATCAATACCATCGGATCCTAATATAAATCATATTTCGGAAGTGTTTAAGACCGTTGTTGACTATTGGCGAACAGTGTTGATTTATATTAGACTGTACGGAAACCGAGGCTGATCTAGATATATACTTGTCGCAGTGGCTTAAATGTTAGCTATCGAAGAGCACCGCTCATTCGTATAACACATAATGTAGACTCTGACGACTTCTCGTTGCTCTTAAGCGGTACCCATTGAGTACCCATTTTGTGGAAATAGAAAGGCTGGTCTGGGTAAATGATTTGCCTTGCATCTGGTATATGCGACTCGATTAAATGTCAGAAGCTATAAAGTATTATTGCAATAGGGAAATTGAATTACTCAAATCTAATTATCTAAATAAGCTTTCAATTAATGTCTCAAATCAGTCCCTCGAGTAAAAGTATTATAACAATATCAGCACCGAATCATCCCAAAGTGTTATTCTAAAATAGCTCTAAATTAATGTCTGAAATCAGTCCCTTAAGTAAAAGAATTATAAGAATATTAGCACTGAATTATTCCAGTCTGTTTTTCTAAAGTAGCTTTCAATTAATGTTTTAAATCATTCCCTTAACCCTTTCCCTCATATAGACGCTTTCTGACGCCTCTGCAGCAGACGGCTTTTTGAAAACATAGTGACAAAAGAAGAAATTGCACAAAACATGCAATTTCTCCTTTTGCCACAATGTTTTCCACTTTTAGTCATAGGTTATCCATTCAATTATAGAGATTTTCTACTTTTTGACAAAATATGTTCAAAGTCGTCTGCTGCAGAATAGTCGTATGAGGGAAAGGGTTAAGCTAATGTAGTATTACAATATCAGCACCGAATTACCCTGGGGTTGAAGTTTGAGGGACTTTCAATCAATTATGTTGCTTATGGCCTTCCGTAAAAACCACGTTTCGTAAGAGCATGGGAATTGCATGCAGTTGATTTCCGATGTTTATTCAATAATATATCTATAGGTGCTACCTATTTACGAAAAAACGCAAGATAATTATAAACAAAAATTACAGTAAAATACTTTGGCCATAAAAAGTGATTTATAAGTAATTGACTAGACCATAATAATGTTAATGTTATGTTTCTTGCATTATCAAAATGTTTGATAAATAATTATACTTTGAATAAGTTAGTCAATAGCTCATGTATAGGAATTTGGGGTCTTTCATGTTGATAGCACTTTTTTTACGGGAAACGACGTCGCTCCATTGACGTTACGCCAAGATGAAAGGTTACGGAACTGACGTCACGTCCTTCTTTGGCTACGATACAGTCAAAATTTAGGTTCGGGCGTAGAAGGCTTATGCTGTTGTTTTTTTTGACGAACGGGAAAACATATTTCTTACAGAGTTACAGGACTTTAATGATCTTAAATATCGGTTTAAAAAGAAATGATTAAAAAGACGACAATAATTTTCAATCCGTGTTTTTCGTCTCATTTTATACATACGCAAAATGGCGGCCCCCATGGATTTGGCCAGTTTTATTAGCTCGCCTATTAGAAGAAATAGGGGAGCTTATGTAATCACCCCGGCGTTGGCGTTGGCGTTGGCGTCCGCGTTGGCGTCCGCGTACGCGTTGCCAGCTTGGTCAAACCTTTGCGTGCAAGTTCTGTTCTCAGACACTGTGTATGCTGTTGCTTTGCAACTTCACACACTTATTCAGGGTCATTAGGTGACCTTGTATGTCAAGTCCTATAACTCTGGAATGGATTTTGACTGAATAGAGCCCCTTTTTGGACTTAGAATTTTGGTCAAACCTTTGTGTGCAAGGCCTTTTCTCAGACGCTGTGTATGTTGTTGCTTTGAAACTTCACACACTTATTCAGGGTCATTAGATGACCTTGTATGTCAAGTCCCATAACTCTGGAATGGATTTTGACTGAACTGTGCCCCTTTTTGGACTTAGAATTTTGGTCAAACCTTTGCGTGCAAGGCCTTTTCTCAAGCTGTTGCTTATTGTATATAAATAAATTTACAGATTTAAAAGTCCCAAAAGGGCCTGTATGGACTTGGTTAACATTTGCATGCAAGTATTGAACAGATGTTTTATTTTGCAATAGGTGATACTGTGTGACTTTACCTAATGCTATAACTGTTCTGAAGTAGGCCCTTATAGACGATGGCCCTGATAGGCGAGCTATATTGTCCTCCGACAACTCTTGTTTCAGAAAGCTTCATGGGTTATTGAAAAAAAAAAAATTTCACACATGTTACCTATGAACGAAAAACCCCATTTATGTGTGTTTTTTTTCGTATTAATAACTTAAAACAATCCTGTCAAAATTTATATATAATTGCTTTATTTAATTGCTAAAACCCGAAGAAAACCAGGGATTACATTAAAGCCCGAGTTTCTTTGCATATATCTTTTAAAGAGATTTGTTTCTGAATTGTGTCACATACATGGTATTTTTACGATGACATTACGAACATTTGGGTTAAATGTTTTCATTGTGTCTATATAGGCTGTGAGACAGTCCTTGTAGACCTGTTGTTGCTACAACAATCCCCCCCCGGTAATTCTTACATATCAGATAAACACTCAGAACGAAACAACATATACCCCTCCCGTTTACTTGGAATCCTCTTGTAACCTGGAGGCTTTCTAATACATTACATGGAGGAATGGTTAAAAACGTTGAAGAAAACTACGTTCGGTAATTCCGAGAAAAACCCTCGATTAATTAGTAGTTTCAGTACCGTTTTACGACCATCATGAAAATACGAAAATTAAATTATATAGACAGCGCAGGATATTTGGAGACAGAAATTGCATTAACTATTAAGTTTTCCCATTACTATAAAGTGTACTTTCTGACACCAATGAAACATCTTTTAGATAAATCGATCATAGTATTTCTAAGATGATATTAAGATCTTAAAGGTCTCTGCTAAAATATTTGATCTGACACACAGAGATTTATAAACCAGTACAATTCACTGTATACTCTATGTCACCGTGTCTCTCGCCATATTGTCTCTCTTTTCCTCTGTCTCGCTGTCTCTCTGTCTGTCTGTCTCGCTGTCTGTCTGTCTGTCTGTCTCGCTGTCTGTCTGTCTGTCTCTCTCTCTGTGTCTGTCTGTCTGTCTGTCTCTGTCTGTCTGTCTCTCTGTCTCTCTGTCTGTGTCTGTCTGTCTGTCTCTGTCTGTCTGTCTGTCTGTCTGTCTGTGTCTGTCTGTCTGTCTGTCTGTCTGTCTGTCTGTCTGTCTGTCTGTCTGTCTGTCTGTCTGTCTGTCTGTCTGTCTGTATGTCTGTTTGTCTGTCTGTCTGTCTGTCTTTTTATCTCTCTGTCTGTCTCTATTAGTATTTCTAAGATGATATTAAGATCTTAAAGGTCTCTGCTAAAATATTTGATCTGACACACAGAGATTTATAAACCAGTACGATTCACTGTATACTCTATGTCACCGTGTCTCTCGCCATATTGTCTCTCTTTTCCTCTGTCTCGCTGTCTCTCTGTCTGTCTGTCTCGCTGTCTGTCTGTCTGTCTGTCTCTCTCTCTGTGTCTGTCTGTCTGTCTCTGTATGTCTGTCTCTCTGTCTCTCTGTCTGTGTCTGTCTGTCTGTCTCTGTCTGTCTGTCTGTCTGTCTGTGTCTGTCTGTCTGTCTGTCTGTCTGTCTGTCTGTCTGTCTGTCTGTATGTCTGTTTGTCTGTCTGTCTGTCTGTCTTTTTATCTCTCTCTCTCTCTCTCTCTCTCTCTCTCTCTCTCTCTCTCTCTCTCTCTCTCTCTCTCTCTCTCTTTCTCTCTTTCTCTATTTCTCTTTATGGTCCTGTCTCTGTCTGCATGCATACATTTATAAAAAGAATAAATCGACTGGATTCACTTTCACACCCCTTTTTGTCGCCATCATATATCTGCAACAGTATTTAAAACGGCGCAAAACTTCAATAAAAACAAATCCACATAGCATAGCGGAAATTTATGGATACAGTTTTCGGTATAATAATCATGGTTTTGATAGGATGATATGAATTCATAAACAGGCAATTATCGTTTATTTCAGTTTTCCAAATGATTTACTGTCGAGTTATTGTCTGGACGATAAGGAATATCGTACATCAAATAAGAATAAGCTAAAAATGTACTTGCTGATTTGACCTAGTACTTGCAATAAACACATTTCCGAGTGATTGACTTGACATAAGTGTCAGTTACTGGAACCTTGAACCTAGTTAAACAGACATGTGCGATATCAGTTCAAATGAGCGGCAATCTGCGAAAAACAACCGTAAGAGATGTGCGACCAGTGTCGTTTAATGCGCGTATTCTGATTTTGCTAAACACTATTGACCATTTGTTAAAGAAATTTTCAAGAAACGTCGGTAAAACGGTTTCCATATGGATCTTTAGGATACCCAGGCGTGTGTGATAATTTACCCTTCTCCATATACAACAAAAATGTAGCAGACGACTTTGAAAACATTTAAACAAAAGTATGGAAAACCTCTATTAATGAAAGTATAATAACTGAACAAAAATTAATACATTATGGTTACATTTTGAGCAATGTTTCTTTTTGTCATAATGTTTTCAAATGTCGTCTGCTGCAGAGGCCTCATACAACCTATGTATGTTACAAAGGGTTAACGTTAAACTTGGTGCTCCTGGAGCACCGCTTTAATGTACAATGTTAACTAACACTCTAGCTGTCAAGCCATTGGTTTAGAGCTCGAACTCCAGTTCGGCCAACATTTTTTCCGACGTTTGGTAATTTTTCTTTGCTTGGAAAGCCTGTACTTGAGTACTCAATCCTGGAAACACATGTGTAGGTGAGCTGGCCGCCGTGATATTACTGAACAATTGTTTATCAATCAATCAATCAAGGAAGCCTAACTATGTTGGTATTTGTGACAAGTGTAGGAAAGAGCAGTCTGTGCGACCGTTTCATCTGTATCTAGCTGGCGTTACATTTTTGTTATGTTTCTGTTGCGTCGTTTTCAATAGTGTTTCAGTTATATCACGGCGACAGTTTACTTATTAATCCGTGGGTAAACAAACCAGTACTAGGCTAGGAAATGTGCTTTTTACAAGGGCACTCCGACATGACCGCTGCGTCGCGTCTAAGGATCGAACCCAGGACGCCCGGTTCCAAATCCCCGACGCTAACCACTCGGCCACGGCTGATTCCTCTGGTTGATAGAAGACTCTTAGAAGCTTCTATGACTCATTGAACCAGACCAGACTGTGCGGCTTGGTCTATGTCGGTCACAACTGCTTGAGTCGCGATAGTTCATTCGGTAACAACCAGGGCTATGCTTCATGGGGTCGCGAGTTCGAATCCCGGCTCGTTCATCCATCATAACCGATTACAAAATTCATTGATGACAAACGTCATCCGTCTGTCTTCCATAGGCTTACTATTATATGTGGAAAGGTAGGCAGTTGCCTGAACGAGTGGTGTATGAAGTACAGGGGAAAAAACAATCAAACATATTCTATGCGAACAAGCCCCCGTGGTATAACTGAAATACCATTAAAACAGTGATCAATAAATTAACTGCATGATTGGTATATAAGTGCAAGTATCTAAGTAAGTAACTCTAGCACGAACAATGCACATAAGTAAATATTAGAAAAAACAAACGAATTCAGCAGAGCTCTATGAAAACCAAACTGAAGTATATTACGTCCAATGTAGATCCAGATCACCCAGCGCATCCGCCCAATTTGATTTGTAACTCCACTCTCCACCAGCAAGTCAATTAAGCCTTTAAGAAGCTTCTGATATCAAATGTCAATTGGTTTATAGTAGATTTGTTTTGACATTTGACACCAAGTCAGTGATACACTACGACTGCTCAGCTCATTTATTCAACAATGCATTCGTCTTACAGTTCATGTGGAAAAGCCGCCAGTTGCTTAGAAATACTGTTGTGCGGAGTACTGCAGCGATATAGTCAGGACACACATGAGTAGATGAACTGGCCGCCGTGATAAGACTGGATAATTTTTTAAAGTGTCATCAAACCCCAATCAATCAATCAATCAATCAATCAATATGCATGCAGGGTACTTACTTACTTCCCTTGTGCTATTTGCTCCTTTTGACTATTGTCCATAAGATTAATTACCCATGTCTAATGAGTGAAATTAGTTTGATACCCCCGTATTGTTATTAATATATATATACCGTTTTCGGTAATAATCAAGTTTCGTCCTTGATTACAACATAATAAAACGTCATATACAGACAATAAACGTCTATTTTGGATTACCTAATATATTACTCTCCGGCAATTGTCTGGGAAAGATGGTATATAAACCGGATAAAGTCGTAAATAAAATAAGCCAGAAAGTAATTGCTTATTTGACCCAGTATGCTTCTTTGGATTAACGAATAATTTCCTGACGGTGTATTGACTTGGTAAAACAGAATACCTATTATTTGGTTGGGATTACTGTAAACCACGTTCTGAGATAACGCTGATATCAGCATACGATAGAGAAATACTAAATAGATGTAAGTTCAACTATAGTGTACTCGCACTTATTCGAACATTTGATAAATTTCGAATGAATCGTTAAACTTAAACCATTTCCTGGAACCGTTTAAAAGTGTAGTTATGGCTATTATTTTCTTGCTTTTTATTGTCTCGCCCACGATAGTGGAGTGAGACATAGCAGTCACTTTTCCGCCCACTTTTACAAATCACTATTTCTCAGTAACCCCTGCTGAAATATTTCTGAAACTTTGTCAGATGTATTGTATGATCTTAGGACATCATTCAACGTCTAAATTGTCAAGGTCAAGGTAATATTTTGGCAGAACATGAACTTGGTTAGGTAACTTAACCTCAAAACTTAACCTTGGTTATATCTCAGCAACCCCTGGTGGATTTTTTTCTGAAACTATGTCAGATGTATTGTTTAGTCATGGGACATCATTTAACGTCAACAATTTCAATGTCAATGTCCTATTTTTGCAGAACTTGAACTTGGTTAGGTAACTTAACTAAAAAATTAACCTTGGTTATATCTCAGCAACCCCTGATGGAAGTTTTCTGAAACTATGTCAGATGTATTGTTTGGTCATGGGACATCATTCAACGTCAAAATGTTCAAGGTCAAGGTCATATTTTGGCAGAACTTGAGCTTTGTTAGGTAACTAAACCTTGGTTATATCTCAGCAACTCCTGATGGAATTTTTCTGAAAGTATGTCAGATGTATTGTTTGGTCATTAACATCATTCAACGTAAACATTTTGAAATTCAAGGTCATAGTTTGGCAGAACTTGAACGTTGTTAGGTAACTTAACCTTGGTTATATCTCAGCATCCCCTACTGGAATTTTTCTGAAAAACTATGTCAGATGTATTTTATTGTCATTGAACATCGTTCAAGGTCAAACTTATCAAGGTCAACGTCATATGTTGGCAGAACTTGAACTTGGTTAGGTAACTTAACCTCAAAACTTAACCTTGGTTATATCTCAGCAACCCCTGATGCATTTTTCTGAAACTATGTCAGATGTATTGTTGGATCATGGAACAAAATCATCAAGGTCAAGGTCATAATTTGCCTTAATTTTAAATAATCTTCTGAACACTCTAGAAGTCTCTTTCTTCATTCAATCTTCAGAAATTTAGCCACTAGATTTGTTTTACATGAAATCTAGGTCAAGTTCACAAAAAGGTCATGAGGGGCCAACAATAAGGTCACTAGGTCAAATGTTAAAATAACCTTGTGAAATCACATTTTTTGTTTAATCGTCATGAAAAGTTATTAGATCACAAGTCATCTTGGTCAAATTTAAAACTGGGTAATGGGGTAGGTCCAACACTAGGTCACTAGCTCAAGTTTCCTAGAAGGGCGAGAAACCCTCAACCCGAGGTCTTGTTTCATCATTGGCTTGCTTTTCACAAAACAGTCAACACTTTTTATAAAAGCATGAATGCATTTTGAAGCTGACACTACAGAAATTAATTAAGCATAACTCGAGAGATCACTCGAACACGTCGATAACTCGAAATAATTCATTGACCCCTTTCGACCTCGAGTTATCACGAATCCGATGTAGCGGTTATTGTTAAACTTGTAAGTTTGGCAATAAATTTTTTATTAACCCTTTCCCACATGCATACGCTTTCAAACACCTCTGTAGCAGACGACTTTTGAAAACATTGTGACAAAGGTGAAATTGCTCATGATGAGCAATTCCACAATTTGCCACAATGTTTTCAACTTTATTTAATAATTTTTAAAAACTGTCATTAATGGAGATTTTCAAATTTTTGAATAGATGTTTTCAATGTCGTCTGCTACAGATTTGTTGTATGTGGGAACGGGTTAAAGCCTACGGCACTGATGATGGATGTACATGTATCTCTGATATCCACAGTAATGGAGTGGAGAGGGAGAAATATAATTGTTCTGATGAATGTATTCAATTTAGATGTCTTGGACATTATTCGCTAATTGTCAAATCATGCCTGTAGCCCTTTCCCATTTCTAGATGTTTTTCGGCGCATTAAAAGCAGGCGACTTTTGTAAACATTTTGGCAAAAGCAGAACATGCTTATAATGAACAATTTCTTCTTTTGACACAATGTTTTCAGCTGTTTTAAACGTCATGGTAAAAACAAAAAGCACCTCTATGAATGAACGCGTAACTAATGAATAGAGTTGAAAACACTGTGGCAATGAGGTGTACATCTAATTGTGTCACAATGCAGAGGCGTCGAAAAGTGTCTATAAATGGGAAAGGGTAAAGAAAGTGCCTGTCTTTGCAAGTTCGGATGACATGAACAATTTGATAAGAGCATCCGTGTTCTATACTGTCAATAAATTGTTCTAAATTGACAGTACATAATTTTATTCGATCCAGTGTTTTTCTGCCTTACATTTATAAAAGAGATTGGTGAAAATTTGCAAGAATCTATTAATTCTGTGAATTTCGGGATATTGAAAGTCTTGTTTTCATTCCATATTTTTTATGTGATATACACTTTAAATAGACGAAAGATTATATGTATATTTCCGCAAACTATATAGATTGTTGTAAAATACAACATAATGTTAATATACACAATCTAAAAAAAGCAATACAACAGAAATCAATATGCATGCACTGTACACGAAATCGAATGTTTATCATTCCAAATATTTATAAAGAAAACAAAATGCTTCCTCAATAGAATATAAATACTTTATGGAAAAGTAGCTTGCAAATATTTCGCTGGACCTACTTGGTATTATCTATAGGAGTATAATAAATACTCTTATGTTACAGTAACACATTTTTATACGAAATATTGTAAATTGAACAATTTCTCCGGATAAATGCTTCCTTAGTATGCTTTGCAATTTTTAGACGTTTGCTGATTATTAGTTTAGGAAAATAAAAAGGTGCGTACATGGTACATGTGTATTGCTCTCCATCGCTTATATGTTAAATAAACATAAATGCATCTTTTGACAACTAATTAGAAGTCAAAGTGGTATTGTTTTTCAAAGATTTAATATTAAATATAGGTATTTGAACAGTTTTTGTTGTTTGACTCCAAAATAAGTGGCTTTAACCCTTTCCTACATACAAACGTATTTTGACGTATCTAAAGTGAATGAATTTTGAAAAAAATGCGATAAATGCAGAATTAGCTCATAATAAGAATGTTCTCCTTTTGCCATAATGTTTTCAACACTATTCAATAAGTATACTATTGTCAAGATGTTTAAGAGTTGTCTGTTGCAGTTGTTTTGTATCTGTTTAAAGATTTAATCAGATAAATGAAAGATTAGTAAATTACAAATATATTTTAAAACAACGAGTAGCCATGTGTTTTTACAAATGCACTTTCAAACCAAGATTTTGCAAAAGGTAGCTTGTTGCCATCCTTAGAATAATCAGATTTATTGACGGAACTGCAATGTATGATTCCTAATTGTCGTCAACATTTAATCATGAAGATCTCCTAAGTTTAAGTTGGCTATTGAATGCTTTGTCGAGATCTTGCATTTTCACCGTCTGATCCGAGTCTTTAAATCGTTGGCACTAATGCATGCATTTCCGTTTACCCTTTTTTTTTTTTTTATCTCTTTACCACATTTAGACACTTGTTAACGCATCTGCAGCAGCCGACATTCAAAAACATTATGGCCAAATGAGAAATTTTTCATAACGAGCATTTTCTCCTTTTGGCACAATGTTTTCAATTATTTTCAGTAATTGCCGTATGCTGTAGATTTGTTGTATGTGGTGAAGGGATTAAATCATTGACGAAGCTTTAGCGAAAACAAAGCACTGCGGCTATCAAACGATGTGTTGTGAAGATGCAACACTTCCTATTTTTGCCCGACACTGAATATATATTCGGGCCTCAGGTGTTTGGTCTATTACTATTTTTGAAAGAGGACCAACGCTATCCAGGCTTACGCAATATCCGCGAAATCGCATTTAAAATGTCATTCTACTGAATCTTTCTTAAGCATATTGCGTCGTTTCACAAATAAGCCTATTAGTCGTTCCAACAAAAACAGTTCAGCTCGTTATCTGCGTTTCTTCTGTATTCAGGTCAATACCGGCTTTAGCACTTTCCCACTCACAGACTCAATATAACGCATCTGTAGCAGACGACTTTTGTAAAAATTACTTTACAGGAAGAAATTGCCCGTGATGAGCAATATCTCCTTTTGCCATAATGTTTTGAACACTTCATTAATTTTACATGTTCAACATAGATTTTTCATAATTTGGACTAAATGTATTCAAAGTCGTCTGTTATAGATTGGTTGTTTATGTGAAAGGTTTAACAGTTTCAGTCGGTTTTGACTTTATCTGTAGCAGACGACTTTTGTAAATGGTGCTTGACAAGAAGAAATTTCTCGTGATCAGTAATATCTCCTTCTGCCATAATTTTTGGACACTGCATTAATTTTACATATTCAACACAGATTGTTCATAACTTGAACTAAATGTATTCAAAGTCGTCCGTTACAGATTGGTTGTTCATGTAAAAGGGTTAAAAGCCTCAGTCGTATTGGACTTCGGAAGACCAAAGCGATGCTCTTACATTAATTATTGTGTTGGTTAGTTTATTTATTCAAGTAGCAGATATTTTACATTCTTAACCATTGAATCAATCGACCTTGTACATATATGCACAATTGTACCAGAGTCATCGCCGTCCGCATACCATTTAGAGGAGCCGTATATGAGACATATTACGCAACGCTATATCTGTAGCCCCACAAGTTTCACTCCCATGCTCTTAATATGATGCACTGATGGGAATGCAATAAGGCACCTTATCGCCTGACTCTGTTTTAAACATGAGAGTTACCTTCGTATGGTATCCACACTGACAATGTGTATCAGAAGTATTTCTAAAATACTTTTAATGGCGAACAACGTAGAGCCAGATAAAACTGAATAGGTGTTAGCTCGACTGTTCGACCAGTTTTATCTGGGTATACGCTGTTCACCATTTAGTCACAGACGGTTTAAAAATACTTCTGACAAACAGCGAGACATTTAATTACGCGTAATTCTTGTTTTTCAAAATAATTATAGTTATGTTTTCTGTACCACCCAAAAACACTTTTGTTTTATTGGCAAGCACGAAAAAGTCGAGAACGCTGTCCTCTGACAGCTCATATTTATAGTGACGCAAACACAATTCTAACAGGTTTATGTATTGCGTTGTACAGTTACAACTATGATCACATCCAGGAGATCTATATGAGCCGTCCCGCCAGAAAACCAACATTGTGCGTAAAGTATCGACCCGGACCCGCGCAGGCTAACCCGGACACACACTCTTCGCCCGAGACGGAATGTGTCGGCCCGGATTACCCTGCGCGGACTGCGCGGGCTAATCTGAGTCGATACATTACGTAGAGCCCGTACTATTGGTTTTCTCGTAATACGGCTCCTATTTTTAAGAGCCAGACATCTTTCTATGACTTTATGTTTCTTAACCCTTTCCACATACGACAATTCTGCAGCAGACGACTTTGAACGTATTTTGTCAAAACATAGAAA
Organism: Serripes groenlandicus; assembly: GCA_031761405.1. Lineage (NCBI taxonomy): Eukaryota > Metazoa > Mollusca > Bivalvia > Cardiida > Cardiidae > Serripes > Serripes groenlandicus. Next base: position 140,462,926 of record JASEVX010000001.1, read on the forward strand.
ATCTCTAATTGAACGGATAACCTATGACAAAAAGTGGAAAACATTGTGGCAAAAGGAGAAATTTCACGTTTTGTGCAATTTCTTCTTTTGTCACTATGTTTTCAAAAAAGCCGTCTGCTGCAGAGGCGTCAGAAAGCGTCTATATGGTGGAAAGGGTTAATGCTATAGCAGTCAATGTCTAACCAAATTAGGAAGCCTGCGGACTTTTATTGGCAGATTGATGGTTGCCATACAGTATAACACTCTTAATAAAGCGAAATAAAACGACGACGTTACCCGCAATGTTGAGTTTTATCCTAGCCCTTGTTTCTTTTTATGTTGCTATTCTATTCATTTCTTTTGAATAATGAGGTGATATTGTTTCATAAATAGGAGCCACGTGGAAGTATCATACATATGAGCCTGTCCAAGAGAAAATGTACACGTTTACTTTTGCGAACAGCATACAGACCCTTGGCTTGCATTGATGATGTTCAACAGTTGCATCCTACGTTGTTCACATGTACTTATACTTGCTCGTCTGAAGCTTCTGTAAACATGTATAGATGTACATGCCAATCGCAGCCTAAACTGTTTAAGCAACACGAATTAAAACATGACGCGAAGATCCAGATCAGTCTCTGTCTTCGCGCAGTCTGATCGGGATCTTCCATGTTTAAGATCTAATCAATTAATGAGATGGTTATATATAGCAACAATCTGACAATGTTATACGATCGTAATTGTCATTTATACAAAATATTTTGACCGCCTCGATGGTGTTGTTGTTAAAGCGTCCGCCCCGGGAATTGGAGACCAGGGTTCGATCTCCGGTCGGGTCATCTAAATCATTGAACATTTTAATGTGGTATTAAGCTTCCCTTGTGACCCTCATTACAGCTGCGGGGGACTGAATTAAGACTGGTGCAGTGGTGGTGTCAGGAAAACCTTCCCAGGAGTACTAATTCCAGAAAACGACGTAATATGATTTTAATACTGCTGGGAGTTGCGTAAAACACCATAAAAACAAACCTCGGACGGTGGATTGTTCCATTAGGTCTTTGATTTTTCCATGGCGTACCTTATTTTGCAACAACATGCCCATAATGCAATACCCACTTGTTTCTCATCTTGATTAATGAAGCATTCTGATGGACTTATACCCGTCGGACATTCTTATATATACCCGATGTATTAGACAATAGGATGCCACAGATCTGTGATCAAGAAAGACACGGGAACGAAATCATAAGTTGGTATATTTTATAACGTCGCAAGTGTCCATTGATTAAGACATGATCACGCTGTACTTGACTTGAAAAAAAAACGCGTATTTATACGATATTTTACCACAATTGTGGGATCAGTTAGCCCGTTCGTGCAGTCTAATATATTTCTTGATTGTCCGCTACTTATTTATGGTATCTTAGTAAAGACCTGTCCAAAAATGTAGAAACGCGTTGTAAAAAGCACGAGCGATGAGTACGATTGCAAAAATGCGTTGGGTAAAGAAGGGTTAATAGGATTTCAAATAACACGAACAACAAACCTTATTAAAATCCTGTCAGCTTTGCAAAATACAGCTTCTCTCTCTCTCACTGCGAGCGGAAAATAATGATACATTGATCTTTTTTAAGGGATGTCAGCTTACTCTAGCTATTTGCAAGGGTTTTGAAGGAAGATAAAACGGTTTTGTTTTACCCGCTGCCCTCCTCCAGCTGAGTCTTTTACTCTTTTTTTCAAAAACATTACAGATATTGCTTTGAAACTTACACTACTTGTTCACCATCATTTGGTTAAATTGTTCGTACCACCCGACATTTTCCCAAAACATTACATGTATTGCTTTGAAACTTCGCCATCATTATCTCCATCAACAGAAAAGAGTACATAGCTCTGTCAAGATGTTTCTAAGAATTATGGACATTAATTTTTTTCAACTTAGAAAATACAATTAATCTGGGTAAAATCCAATTATTGACTTGGTAACTCTGTCAAGGATTTGTGTTTGGCCTTTAACTGCAAACAGTTTTATTTTATTGTCAAGCACTAAAAACCGTCTTACGGACAGCTCTTGTTCTCAAAGTTCCATTACTCCCGTGAAAAATCAAAGCGCTGATAGCACTAATGAGCGAAGTACCTTCATTGATGTTGACGCTGTAACTCTGAAAACCAGCATGACAATAAGTATAAGACCTGTCTTAGGTTCAACACATAAGAAACAAATGAATTCTGTGTTACAAAAAAAATCCTTTAACACTTTCCCTCATACGGCAACTCTGTAGCAGACGACTTTGAACATATTTTTTACAAAAATTGGAAAATCTCTATATTTGAATGGAAAACATAAGACTAAAAGTTGAAAACAGAGTGTCAAAAGGAGAAATTGCACGATAACGTATGTTTTCAAAAAGCCGTCTGCTGTAGATGCGTCAGAAAGCGTCTATATGAGGGAAAGGGTTAAACTTTATATGACTAATTTGTGTGTGCAATGCAGATCCTGATCGGAATACACAGATGCGCTAATTGACATTTAAGAATAATTTGATTATCTGTCCATTCGCAGTAAATAATGCAATAACACTGCCTTGGTATTATCATGGATAAGTGTATTGTTGTTGAAACAATTTGACTGTATACATGAATGTAACACATTTTACATCTTATTTGCATCAAAATATATGGACTTACCCTTATTGTTGAAAGTACTACTTTTGATACAAAAAAAGGTTATGCAAAATATTATATTATCCTTGTGTATGTTTATCCGAAACACATTAATTAAACCTTAATTCAAAACACAGAGGAAAGGAATAAAGGAAGAGACCATTTATGCCCTGTATTACCGCTCTCTGAACTTATTGAGCGAGAATCAGTTATATAATCGAGATAGTAACAGGAGACCTCATAACCGTTTATGATATCTGATAGTTTTACAACTTACTTACCCTTTTTCTCTAAACCGAAATTAGAGGCCGGCGAATTGGAACATATCCAAACAAAAATATGGGAATAATAAGTTTAACTGAATAAAGCGGGAATGATTTTCAAGTGTTCTGCTTAATTTCCCCTAAATACAGTCCCTGCCTAATAACATGAACGCAGATAAGTGGCGGAAAATGGTATAAGAATAGCTGTAGAAAAGTGTGTGATATCTAGAATATTGAATTAATTTTCATGCTACAGGTTTGAGACATTGTGTAAAAGGGAGGAATAAGTCATTTTGAGTAATTGTTACATTTTCTAGAAAAGTTTTCAAAATTCACCCGCTTGATTTGTGTCGTATTCTATCATGTAAAGGGTGATCACTGACAGTTCATTAATGAAAACGTTCGAAGCCTGCCATTTCAAAGTGTTCCTCTGAGTTTATCAGTTTTCTGTGTATAATATGTTCAAGACATCTAAATGTGTTTCTTTCTAATAATAATCCCCATGTGATTTCAGAAAACCTATTAAAAATAGAAGTCGCGGGCTTCTGCCCGGCGACTAATGATATTATAAAACGTTGTTTAAAGTGACTGCATGCATGGTTGACTAGTCTACAGTGTGATAATATTGAATGAAATCAAAAGTATTTGACATTGTACATATTGATAACAATCTAGTCCACAGTGGAATTACTTTTTGAACTCATTCATGAGGAAGGCGGACTCGGGCAAAAAGGCCTGTCGAAAGTAGTGCGATGCGAATGAAAGCCAATCAAATGAAGTAATCTCAAATCCTTCCGCGGTTGTGTGTGGTTGCAGCTTTAAGTTGGATTTTCGAAAGCAGGCATGCTATGAGCTTTCGGATCGCTTCGCGACCCTTCGCTCAAAAACCGAGATTGGCTAACAGACGCGCAGCGCTCCCTTGAAACATCGAGGTGGCAATATGAGCTTCACGCCTCTGCTGACGAATAGAGCGTAGGCAACGTTTGGGATCGTATGTCTGATCCAGTGTACCTATGAATCACAGCGATGGCAAGTCAAGGTGTTCTATTCCTGTGACAAAAATCGTTGGCGAAGTTCTCGCCCGTACTTATTAATTCACACTCCACTTCTTAACGGAACTGGATACATACTAAGGACTGCTCCAGGTAACCAACTTACTCGCAATAATTACACTAATGTATAAAACACCTGTCCATGCAGCCATGCTAAGGATCCAAATATATACTGAAACTTCTATTACTAATAATTGATTGACGAACAATGCATACCCAGATCAGACCGCGCGGATTCGCTGGCTGATCTGGATCTTCATTATTCACCAAAGGTACCTTTATCTTGAGCTTAGCACTAGTGTATGATCCTATGTCATCTAATCTGGTGGATTTTCATGATTGTCATTTCATGTAATATAATACATTTGCTGTCAGTTGACCTAGTTTATATGATATTTTCGCTCTCATTTCAGTGTTCTTTTCTCAGACACATATTCTACATAGTATACTTTATTCCGGTTGTATCCATTGCTTCAGGAATAACTACTCTATACATCTATCTCCCTGAGACAGAATGTGTCGGCTGGATCAGTCTGCGCAGACAGCGCAGGCGGATATGGTCGATACATTACGCAGATGTCTATCGCCGCAGCTGCATTTTGGGACATTTTGAGAATAAATATGTAGGCACATGCCTACAGTGCCTAAAGGGACATAGCATACTTTATTCCGGTTGTATCCATTGCTTTTCTATGTCTTACTACTTTTGAACTGCGTCCAATGAACCGAACAATTCCGGGCGCGACTTATGTAGATACAAGTCAATTTGCGAGTCCACGATGTCTGATTTTGACATGTACTTACATTCCAAGACTCATTTGACGATCAATCTCGTTTCACTGTAAATGTATCAAAAGAAATTATTAAAGTATCGTTCAAAATTTAGCAAAAACGACCATATAATCATTCCAACATACGACACATCTTCAGCAGATAACTTTGGAAACAGATAGACATAAAACAGAACATCGAGAAAGAAAAATATGTTCGTTTCGAGCAGTATCTCCCTTTGTCACAATGGTTTCAAAGATTGTCTGCTTCAGATGCTTCTAATTACTCTATATATGGACAGTGAAGATTCTGGTGATGCTATTCGGATGCACACACAAGGTTTAGTCCACACGTTTCGCCTGTACATTAAAAGTCAAACTGTAATTAAAGCTTCGAATAAAAGGTAAAATGTAAAACGTGTGCCAAAAGGTGAAACTGCTTATTTCGGGAAATGTCTTCTTTTGCCATTGTTTTAATAGTACTCTGCTGCAGATGTGTCCAAAGGCGTCTGCAAGTGGATAACGGTTAAGATACATGTTACAATAGCCACTTGGAGCGAACTTCTCTATCAAATAACAGTTGCTGTAATCTCATTGGTGGATCCACTGCCATTAAATAATATAACAGTTATCTTAAGGCAACCCAGAACTTCACTGGTCAAGCTAATTGCATACAAAGGAGCCACGGCGAAGAATTTAGGGTGTAAGCGACACTCGGTTTCGACATCATTTAAAGAGAACATATCCGATGGGCTACACTTCACACGTTTTCTGTCAGACGATTCGACTCGTTTAGGTGTATCGAGAAAACCAACATAGCGCAGGCTAATCCGGGTCGACATATTCCGTCTTAGGGGGATAGATGTATAGATTGATAAGTCCTGAAACAGAAAATCCACAGGAGGCGAAAAGTGTCTGTCTGGGTTAGCCTGGGCGGCATGCTTAGGCTGATCCGGGTCGATACTTTATGCACAATGTTGGTTTTCTCGTGGGACGACTAATATATACAATACTATATATAGCGAACGGTGAAGACTTTGGAGGGGCGGTGAACGGCTACATATGTGTCAAAAGACGTCTACCTGGTTTAAAGAACCCAAATTGTTAGAAGCGGCTGAATTATATATAAAAGAATCCACAGTATAATCTAATATTGGCTCTGATAACCGTGATAAAATCCGAAGAACATGTTGTAATAACGATATTTTGTGAACCCTTTTTCCAATTGAAGACGTTGACGCATAAACAGCAGACGACTTTTTGAAAATATTTTCGCAAGCGGAGAAATTGCTCATGGTGAGCAATTTCTCCTCTTGCCACAATGTTTTCAACTCCATTTCAAAATTATAGTTTCAACTTTAGATATTTGCCATAATTTTGCGTTGATGTTTTAAAAGTCGTCTGCTGTAGATCTGTTGTATGTGGGAATGGGTTTTACCGTTCTGTTGTTGAAATGTACCACCATCATAATCCTTCCAGATATTAATGAGTCTGTAGCATACACAGTAAGATAGGGGTTTATCGTTATTTACGCCAGTGCCTATTTCCCAAATTGGATCATCAACGTACACTTTGTGTCTGGGGACACTCAATACGAATGACAGCCACTGTCTGAACCTTACTTGAACCGTAATAACCCTTTCCCTCATATAGACGCTTTCTGACGCCTCTGCAGCAGACGGCTTTTTGAAAACATAGTGACAAAAGAAGAAATTGCACAAAACGTGCAATTTCTCCTTTTGACACAATGTTTTACACTTTTAGTCATAGGTTATCCATTCAATTATGGAGATTTTCTATTTTTTGACAACATATGTTCAAAGTCGTCTGCTGCAGAATTGTCGTATGAGGGAAAGGGTTAACCATATAAATGGGTCTGAACGATTTTAGCCAATGCAACTATTGACCTTCAGCAAATAGGGTAGTATTGATTCCATACCTGTACTATTTTATCTCGGTGTAAATAAACGGTGTGTGAACAATATCATCCTTCCTGTCAGAAGCTTTTGAAAGCTGCGTAATATTCCAAAATAATTACTGAATACCAAGTTTCATCAACGGCAATTTGAAAGGAACTGTCTAACGAATTTGAGTACGCGATCCTCAAAACACAACATTTATATCAATCATTACTTAGTGGCACATATAAATATAATAAAATAAATTGATTCTATGTTAGTAGCATTGGTATATCTTCGTCATGTTGTTGTAGGCCTACTGATTGACTAATTGGCGTTTAACAATCACATGTTTTCAGTCATATCACGGCGGCAAGTTTACCTACGTGAACCCATGTTATTCCCGGCTTTCTCACACCAGTACATCACTCAACAGTATTTCTAAGCAACTAACTGCCTTTCAACAGCGATTTGTTGTATGAGTTAAAGGAATTAATTTTTTTCTTTTTTTTTCTAGGAGTAAAGCAACAACAAAAACGAGAAAGAAGACAAATACACCGAGCAGACGGTGTCAACTTAAAAAAAACGTAAGTGAATTTACAATTTCTTCCTTGTTGAATATTACAATATGATTGATGTTTCCCAAGCAGTTCAACTGTGTGCACTACTGTAGATAAATATATGCATGCGCAGTCATGTATTCTCTTATCTTTAAAAGTTCTGTGACTAATGTACGAAAATTAAATTGCATATACGACCATAATCCATATTGGAATGATCTAGATCTACAGCGATCACAAATACGCTATGATTGTCTTTCGTAGAGCACAGCTCATTGGTCCTTTCCCACAACACATCTAAGGCAGGTGACTTCATAAACACCTGTGCAGAATTTTAAAGAACCCTCTATAAATGAAAGTATATTTATTGAATTAAGTTGAACAAAATTTGGCGAAAGGAGAAATTGTTCGCAATGAGAAATTTCTCCTTTTTTCGCAATGATTTCAAAGTTCGTTTGCTGCAGATCCGTCTAAATACATCGGCGAGTCTGACAGGGCTAGAACTATACGATTTTAGTCTGATATGATCTCATGAAATTCAAGACAGCTTAAATTGCTATGCTTATAAAAATCGTTTATGGTGGAGAATGTCTGTATTAGCAGTACGAGACTCTCGCTGGGTACATACTGTATTAAAGTGGTAAAATATCGCAGTACGAGACTCTAGCTGGGTACATAGTGTATTTAAGTGGTAAAATATCGCAGTACGAGACTCTCGCTGGGTACATACTGTATTAAAGTGGTAAAATATCGCAGTACGAGACTCTAGCTGGGTACATACTGTATTAAAGTGGTAAAATATCGCAGTACGAGACTCTCGCTGGGTACATACTGTATTAAAGTGGTAAAATATCGCAGTACGAGACTCTAGCTGGGTACATAGTGTATTAAAGTGGTAAAATATCGCAGTACGAGACTCTCGCTGGGTACAACTGTATTGAAGTGGTAACATATCGCAGTACGAGACTCTCGCTGGGTACATACTGTATTAAAGTGGTAAAATATCGCAGTACGAGACTCTCGCTGGGTACATACTGTATTAAAGTGGTAAAATATCGCAGTACGAGACTCTAGCTGGGTACATACTGTATTAAAGTGGTAAAATATCGAAGTACGAGACTCTAGCTGGGTACATACTGTATTAAAGTGGTAAAATATCGCAGTACGAGACTCTCGCTGGGTACATACTGTATTAAAGTGGTAAAATATCGCAGTACGAGACTTTCGCTGGGTACATACTGTATTAAAGTCGTAATATATCGCAGTACTACTGGATGGCAAAATCTGATGTATCATAACATCTGATAGTAATAAGATTGGATATTTGACGTACAGTTCGTGCTGCAACACTCACATTTAAAAGAGATGTTAGAAGTTAGAAGTCCTCAACATATTGGGGGTTAAAACTTTAAATCAATTCTGTGAAGAAAAATATCTGGTTAATTAAATGAAATACAGTTTACCTCTTTCGCACATGTTGATTCTATTTGACGCATTTACAACAAACGACGTTTGAATGCGTTGTTGTAAAATAAACAGGTAAATTGTTCTTGACAATGGTTACAACTATATTAATTAATTGTACTTCTCTTTAAAGATTTTCAACATTTCTGAATAGATGTTTCCAAGGTTGGCTGCTGTATATTAGTTTTTGATATGAAATGGTATATTCTAAGAAATCTAATTACGATTGTACAAACAAATAAACTGTAATACTTCGCCAAGGACACAGTCCATTCCCCCAGCATTGCTTCTTGTACAAGTTCATTGGTCTATCCACATTGATTAAAGGTCAAGATCACAGTGACTAATATAAGTCAGTCCAAAAGACGTCAATGCTCTAGTGACGTTGGTTCTTATCGGACTGTTATGAAACTGAATACACGTGTTCACACGCATCGCCTCTTGTACGGGTTCGCGTTTCAGCTAGTTTCTAACAAGGCAATTATACATTCATTTTGTTAATGTACAATTAGTGTTCTAAATCTTGCTATTTTGCTAGTGTCTAATTGAATGCCCATGTCTAACTAGGCAAATAGACATTTCTTATTTTTGCATGCACAATGACCTTTGGCGAATTTGGGTTCTAGATTAGGTATAATGTCCTACTAGGCAAAAAGACATTCGTTTTTATTGCATGTACAATGGCATTTTGAGTAATTTCTCCTTTTGTCACAATGCTTTCAAACGTCTTCTGTTATAAACGCATCGACATGCGTCAATATGTGGGAAAAGGCTAAATATCCATCTTTGTATGATGCCAAAGCGAGGAATACACACAACTCTTGAAATACAGGAGCAGCTCAAAATGGAGTGCTGTGGTATTATGAGATTATATAATCTCATTGCAGATTATCATAACTCGGTACTTTAAAATCAACCTTTCTTTCAGTGCAGCAGTTTAGCTAACGGTCCGTATCAGAGGTGAAGAAAAACTTGTAAATTGATCGGTGGATTGGCAACCGTTTGCTTACATAAACCTTCATTTAACGAAGGACTGAACTGAATAAATCGAACACGCTCGTCTGAGTTATTTCTTTTTTAAATGTTGAAATACTAATTTAATTAAGAGCCGTGTTTGGCTATTTTGCGACTTTTAAAATTACTTTCCGGTTTAGCCTGATTTAAAGTTGCATTGACGTCCCACTTGTGGGGTTACTATACGGTTGTTCTAAGTGTTGTTGTTCTAAGTGTTGTTGTTCTAAGTGCTGTTGTTCTAGGTGCTGTTGTTATATGTGCTGTTGTTCTAAGTGTTGTTGTTCTATGTGTTGTTGTTCTAGGTGTTGTTGTTCTAAGTGTTGTTGTTCTAGGTGTTGTTGTTCAAAAGATGCATTTAGGTCTATATTGTATAGTGGCGGACAGTTAACCCTATCCCATCTATAGACGCATTTTGACGCATCTGCAGCTGACAATTTTTTAACACATCTTGACAAAAGGAGAAATTGCTCCTTTTGCCACAATGTTTTCATTTTTTTCCAATATTAAATGATACCTACAATTATAGAGATTTTTTCTTATTTTTGAGTAGACATTTTCAAAGTCGTCTGCTGCAGATTTTGCTGTATGTGGGAAAGGGTTAAGGTAAGAATGCGCGTATGTATGAGTCTTTACTGTACGCTGGTGTAAAAAGGGCCCCAAATCGTCAGACCCGGCTTTGATATCATATAATGGACCTGAACGTGTGTTCATTGCATGTTTCCTACTTTCGTTCATAGAGTCTTTAAGCCGTCTTTCAGGAAACCAAACCATTGCTTATTTATGACAAGTGCAGATTAAACTCTGGTTGTGAACATATGCTATCTGATCAACACGCACACTATTTACTTCTTAACCCTTTCCCTCATACAACAATTCTGCAGCAGACGACTTTGAACATATTTTGTCAAAAAATAGAAAATCTCTTTAATTGAATGGATAACCTATGACTAAAAGTGGAAAACATTGTGGCAAAAGGAGAAATTGCTAGGAGGTAGACTTGTAAGGCTGTTTTTCTTACACGCCGTTCACTACAGTACGTTCGTTGCAATTAAAACAAACAAGTATACCGTCAGAGGCGTAGCTTTGCAATAATCAATTTGTAGGCAGTCTCGTGAGAAAATCAACATTGTGGACTCTGCGTAAAGTATCGACCCGGATCAGCCTAAGTATGCCACACAGGCCTACCCGGATAAACACTTTTCGCCTCCTATGGATTTTCTGTTTCAGGAATCACTACTCCATACATCTATCCCCCTAAGACGGAATGTGTCGGCCGGATCAGTCTGCGCGGACAGCGCAGGCTGATCTGGTCTATACATTACGCAGATGTCTATCGCCGCAGCTGCATTTTGGGGGCATTTTGAGAAAATATGTGTAGGCACGTGCCTACAGTGCCTAAAGGGATCTACGCCCCTGACCGTCATCTTTCAGATGTTCACCGTTCTATACATATTGATGTTTTGCTTGGTAATACGTTTAGTATCACGGGATTATATAACCCACTTAACAATTTCCCATATACAAAACATTTGCAGTTGACGAATTTGAAAACATCTAGGCAAAAATATAAATCCAAATCTCTGTAAATAATAATTGTTGAAAAGAGTTGAAAGCATTATCGCAAAATGAGAATGTTCACATTATGAGCAATTTGTCCTTTTACCACAATGTTTCTTTAAATATCGTCCGCAACAGATATGCTAGAAAACATACATGTAGTATGATAAGATTAATCTGTTAAACTGATAATCGTTTAGGAAATTGACTTACAAACTAAGTAGATGACCCGTTTATAACCCTTGCTAGTTTTGTGTTATTAACCCATTGCACCGCGTTTGGCAGAAAGGTTCCATATTCACTCACCTTTTTGGTATCGCTCTGGCCATCTCCGTGGCGTAGTGGTTATAGCGTTCGCCTTTGGAGCTCGTGACCAGGGTTCGATCCCCGGTCAGGACATACTAAATACCGTTTAAAAGTGGATGTAATGACTCTCCTCCTAAATTGAAGTGAGTTATGTGCTACAATTGTATCTCCTGTAACCCGTTCCGACGTATACCAAATCTGCTGACGACGTTGCAAACATTATCGCAAACGAATAATAGTATAATTATTGAACATTATTGAAAACATTGTGGCAAAAGAGGAAATTGCTCATGGTGAGCAACTTTTCCTTTTGCCAGAATGATAACAAAAGCTGTCTGTTGAAGAGGCAGCATTTCTCGACTACATGTGTACATGTGGAAAATGATTAAATGTTACTTGACCGTGAAATCTCCTGTGATATTGAGTTTAACCCTTTCCCTCATATATACGCTCTCTGACGCCTCTGCAGCAGACGGCTTTTTGAAAACATAGTGACAAAAGAAGAAATTGCTCAAAACGAGCAATTTCTCCTTTTGCCACAATGTTTTCCACTTTTAGTCATAGGTTATCCATTCAATTATAGAGATTTTCTTTTTTTTTGACAAAATATGTTCAAAGTCGTCTGCTGCAAAATTGTCGTATGAGGGAAAGGGTTTAACTGCTCGCATTTAACCGAGTCATATGACTTCAGATGAAACAAGACATATTTTCCTCTGACGCGGTTATGAAGTTTTTCTTGGTTGCCAATATGATTCATCAGAACTCAAATATTATTATTGACAATGTAGGTAACACCCTGTTAAAGCCACGGTAAAACACCATGCGTCCAGATATAACTACACAACTGTTGAAAGCCAGGTAAAACACATTGTACTTTAAATATAACTACAACACTGTTGAATGTAACGACGTAGGCTGGTTCCTATTCTAGCAGCATTTGCTTGTAAATATATATTGAAAGTGTAAATTGGTAGTTCGAAGCAAATAATCCTGTCTGAAATCACGGAAATTACTGTAAATGATACCGTTTAAACCACAATGAGATGTTTTAATGACCAAGATGTCTGATATAGAATCCCCATTAGGCTGTTACACATACTGTAACTCATGTGGGCCACATCACGAAAAAACGACCCTCGGGTGTTCCGCGACGATTTCCACATCCTGGCATTTTTCGTTATATTAAACATTCGTAGAAGAATCTGGATATATACATATATAACAACTCCAACACTACTGTACTTATTTCACATGTAGAAAACGGTTTTCCTGCGTACCAATGAATGGATACTGCTTTACAGAAAGTTTTTTGAAACATTTTCGTTAAAAAATAACGCCTATCCTGGAAAACAAACCTTAGCGTAATTAGTTCTCGTGTAGATTTGCCTGCGCATCAATGCCGAGCATCTATTGTGATTCTACTTTACAGACGTTTCATGAAACCTATTTATTTAACATATTTAGCGGTGTTCCAGGAAAACCAACCTTAGTGTAATTTTAACATGTTGGGAACTATACTTTAAATACAATGTGGAAACAAGGTATCACAACTGGAGCGATTAACAGTTTCACATATCTATGGTTATACCCAAGAAAATATCTATATAGAGAATAATATGTTGGTGCCGTGGATTGAAAAAGTTTATCTGGCAAGGCGGAGTAATTTATCGGGTAAGCCGAAGGCGAATCCGATAAATTACGGTGCCGAGCCAGATAAACTTTCTCAATCCACGGCACCAACCTATAATTCTATTTATCCTGTCGCATTTATTTTTTATTTTTATGGCAGCTTTAAAAATATGTAACTTACTGAATTGCATCCCATTGTGACGTCATGTTTCATAAATAAACAGCAGCCATTCGTGATTGATGCGCGGAAATAAATAGTTCTCAAAATTCTAACAAAATACAACATAAAAAACAGCTATCTTCATGAATATTGTATTCACAAATGAGAAGTTTATCGACGATATTTGCTGTTTTTGTGGCGATTGGTTTGACAATCGCCACAATGATAACAGAAACAACAACAACGAAAAATATTTATATAGTCGGTTTTGAACAATCGGTTGATATTTTGTTACCTTACTGCAAACTAATTTACTCACATCCGTTATAGTTCCATCATTGATGCAGAGACGTGATTAATAATAATTATGTCAGTGCTACTTTGGTACCGGATTGTTACTAATATTTATCGAGACATTATCTACATAGAGTTAAAATATGTAAATATTATCTTCGTCATGATTTGGCAGATAATAAATAGCATTGCGCGTTCTGCCTTGCAAATAACGGCAACTCTGATGATACTCAAATCTGGAAATTTCAAAAGGTTCTATAAATAGCTCGCGAGACCAAAAACCAGAAGAACTTGTAAATCTCAATATTATAAACGCTTTATTTTGTATTTCTTTAAATATATTAAAGCGTCTAGATGATAAGACTGGTTTACGAAGGTTTAAAGGACACACGATGTCAGTGTGTACACACGTTATGTATACACGTCTGCACGTTCTAGAGTCAATTAGCAATCAATGCTGACAGTGTAGCCTAATTTAGTTTGGAGATCGAGCATTATAATATATGCCTATATTTTTATAAATTGAACAGTTTGGCAAATAGTGAAATTGTGCTTTTGGAGCATGTTTTGTGTTTGTTTTTGCACTCGTATTATTCGAAGCAGTTTAACAACCTCAGAGACATATAAATACACTGTGTTTATATGTCTCTGACAACCCTCAATCATGCAATGTGAAGGGACTAAATTGAACAGACCTGTTTAATATCGGACATCATTGAAACAAACACCAAACTAATGGATACTGTTTTCTCTCCTTTCTTGATAATTTAGTCATTTCTAAAATATATTTTATCTTAATATGGCCTAGCGACCTGGTGATAAACATGTGATTACCCGAACAATTTAGATTACAAATAGCCATTCTAATGAGCTAAAACGGTAGTCTATCGAATACCAACTAGATTTTTCATAACTTTGGAATGGCCTAATTTTGAACACATCATGACCAATTTCAGAACGTAATTAATAATCACCAAGACAACATTCTGGCAAACTAACATTATTCTACTGCAGGGGTGATACATTCTCAAATATACCCGCACCAGAGTCATCGCAAGCCCTACACCGATATACTGCTTGTTACTTTGCAGGATTTTCCATACGATCGCCACTACAGTGCCATTGGCGCTTTGATTATCGATTGAAGTTGGAATTCACCGCAACGCTTGCTAAAAAAAGTAGTCCCGGATAGCAGGTGCCCGCCAGCTTATCACGTGACCAACTGACGTATATCAAAATAAATATACGGCACCCTGTTATCGGGTCGAAATAGCTACACGTGACAGGATAAATTATAATTTATTTCAATTACAGCCTCAATAGTATGAAATACCTCGAAAATGTGAGAATAAAATTCCAACAAAAGAGACTCTCACGGATTATTTCGGAGAATTTAATTACTGTAAGGTTAATTTGTTTTTTATATTGTCTATCCTGCCTCGAGGACATTTCTCCCCCATGATACCTGTTAAGTTTAAATGAAAATCCATTAGTTATTAAAATTATAGCCCTTTATGTTTCAATCTTTTTCGAAGAAATTTGATTGTGCACATTACTACATTGTAAGTTGAATGTAATATGATATGTATGTATTGTGGGCCGGAGGCCTAATTACGCAAATAAACCATCGTATTGTATTGTAGTGTATTAAAAGCATACTTGCTCCAAATCTCATTGACATCAGACCAAAACTATTGGATGTGCATATATTATTTCTGACGACACTGCATATAAGGAAGGTCACCTCGGATTGACCCGATACATTTAGATATGTATGAGCAGGTGCTCGTTTTTCTGTACAACGAATTCACATGATACAGCCAACGCTCGGTTTTGTATCAAATGCTTACTATACTTTCGGAACACTCGGACATCACCGCCTCTCTCTCTCTCTCGTTTAATATGATTACCGAACAAAAATCGGTGGAGCATACAGTCGCCGCCGCGTACATTCCGTCTGTCCGTCCGACCCGCTTTTGTCAGGACTATTTCTCAGCAGCAACTGATTTGCATTCAATGTGAAACTTTATGGAAAGCTTTAGTAACAAATGGAGATATGCATATTTTCAACACATTCCAGATCGTTACCCTTTTCATTTCTATCTGTACCACTTTTGTCCGGGCTATTTCTCAGCAACCACTGACTTCAATTTAACACATTTGAATGGATAGTTTCACTAACAATAGAAGAGATGCTATTGTAGCATCATGATCTGGTTTGATGAATTTTCATCAAAGTTATTGCCCTTTAAATTGACATATGAAAATTCGTGTCCGGGCTATTTCTCAGCAATCACCAGTCGGAATTCAATGATGGTTAAAGGGATACTAACAATAGTAGATGTGGATATTATCTCCATGTTTCGGCTGATTGTTCATAGAATGTGTGTCCGGGATATACTAAGCAAACACCAGTCGGAATTCAATGATACTGAAAGAGAAGCTTCAATAACAAGAAGAGATGTGCATGTTATCAACATTTTACATTTAACAATCAAACATTGTCATCCTCATCATTCTACCTCATAAATACACATGATATACATGTTATCATTTAATTGGCATAGTTCTACTTTTTATACGTATTTCTTACTATTTAGTATTTACCTACTTATACTGCTACATGTAGTATATTGTAGCACCATTCCTGTGTCCTCGTTATATTTTGGTGATCATCCATCGGTTCCCCCGAAATCTTATTTAATTGGGTTATCTCGCCTGTTGATACTTAACGATTTTGAATGCGTCAATGTGATTGGCTGATAGTTTTAGAAGCTTTGTAGTAGGCAATCATCCGTTGTATACGAGAGCATTTTGTTTCTGGTTTAAATTAGATTATATCATGGTCAACAATGTAAGGCCGTTACTCTTCACATGGAAAATTTAATGTATAAAACCAGTTTTCCAGTGTCAAAAAAAAGGTTTTGGTTATGTGTATCCAACAATCTGGCCATGTTTATGTGGTAAACGTTTGTTGTCAAAAGAAAGGTTCAAAGCAATTACTATTTCAGTAATTTGGTAAGTGTTGTGCGTGGTTTCGTAACGTGTGTATCTGTTAATGTTACATTGAGCAATAACGTCTCGCTGTGAAGATTAATGAGTCTGCCTTTATAATCATAACACCTTTCGTTTATTTACGCATTTCCCATGCGATTGTTACGTGATAGAGTGAACGTTCAGAGCGTGTACTACGATTGCAATTTCGTAAACAAACCTCTAAACTGAAAGGAATGTCTCATTGTGTTTACGCTGTTATGCACCTCTGTTATAAGGAACGTATGCAGAATGAACTCAAGGTTTTTTTCTCTCAAGTTCTAGCTCGATAATTTGGAGAATAAGGAGGACTATCGAAGTAGATTTTGCGTTTGCGTCGGCGATGCAGAATTAGTTAAAGTATTTTAAACGTAACGCATACGAACAGCTCTTGTTATTGTCATGTATATGTGAGCCGCTTGGGTCTTATTGGCATTCTGTGCCGAGATCATATAAAGATACTACCTAGATGAACCTCCGTCTATATGATAACCTAGTCATAAATCAAAAGTTGGTTACTATGTAGTACAAACTAGTCCATAGATATGTAAGAACCAACGGTTATGCTCCAGGTTTAGGAATTCAGAGGGATGAGGTTTTAATTGTAAAAAAATCATGATTGGTAAATGAAGCTTCATTACTGGACATTCCTCTTGTGACCGTAACATGTTTTAAACCTTTCCCACATACAACAAATCTGCAGCAGACGACTTTGAAAACGTACCCGAACAAAATTTGAAACGCCCTTTATTCTTTTGCTATAGTGTATTCAAAGGTCTGCGTTTAACTGTTTATATATGATGGAAAATGTAAATGAAGTCCCTTAAATAGTTGATGGCGATTAACCTATGTTTTGTACAGTGTCTAGAACACCAGCCTCTGAGACCAAGGTGTGATCCAATGGCATGTCATACCATATACTCTAAAGATAGTTATGTTTGGCCTTTTCCATTAACACTCGGAGATAAAGGGTATATCATCGTGACTAGTGCTTACGGGTAGACGAGCGATGCTTTAGGAAAACCGTCCATAACATGATTAGTATACCTGTGGACAAATACAAACCTGTCAATTCACGCAGAGGATCCAAATGGATACTGCCTAAAAGAAGCTTCTTGAAACTGGCTATTACTACTTTGCGTACAGTCTCAAGATCAGTCAAGATCAGTCTCTGTGTATCTGGATCTTCACCAGTCGCAAATGCCACACCGTTATTTTGTGCAGAGCGCCGCTCAATACCATTTAAACGACAACAATTGCAATAACTAGTTGACAAACCCGATATGGAAGACAGTGGTGCAAAGGTAGAGCGTCGGCCTCTCGTACCAAAGGTCCCGGGTTCTAGTCCCGTGAAGAGTGGTTTCTGAATTTGAATTATTCCAAACAAACGGCGCGAGTACTGGTTCAGTATCCAGGAATTGACATCGAGCGTGATTTATTTTAAGCTGAAAGCTTATTTCGCAATCGATGTAAAATAAATAAGTTTTAACTAAAAACCCGGGTTATTCTGTTTACATCCAAACAGTTGTCAGTAAATACCTGTTTTTATCTTACAAAACGAACCTTTCCTTAATGTCAGTATATTACGTTACAATTTATTTACTTAAAAGCTTTTATTCGCTTCTTTATCAAACCGACATAAGAAATATGTAATAACCCTAACAATACGACGGGTAACGATGATACTATTGTTACACAAGTAATAAACACCGTGTCATGTGACTTTAAGACAATCCACGATGGGCAAGATTACCCGTAAACTATTAAGACCCGCTCCAGGTGATTGGCGGTCTTATTGCCTCTCCAGTTTGCCTTCATACAAAATGGTTAATACAAAACAAAAATGTAGCAAAAGATTCATAGCAGATACTAATTGAAACCATGTTGGGAAAAGTAGAAATTGCACAACATGACCGGCTTCTCAGTTCGCATCAGAGTTTTCAAGGTTTTATATGAACCAAATTTAAATTCCCAAATGTCTCGATCTGATATGTGTTTCAATAAAGACAGCTGTGAAAATAAATCAAAGTACTGAAAGTACTCAAATGCGGGGGATATTGGCTCTAGAGTATTAACAATATTTTCCATCAATTTGACCTAGTGCCCTACTTTTTGACACAACATGACCCGTGTTAGAACTTGACATAGATAACATCAAGAAAAACATTCTGATAAAGTTTCAACATGCTCAAGCTAAAAATACAGTATCCAGAGTGTTGAACAGATTTTCTTTCAGTTTGGCCTAGTGACCTAGTTTTTAACCTGGCATGATCCATATTCAAACTTGACCTAGATATCATTTAGATAGAATTCTGACCAAATTTCAAGCTTCTGTAGCCAAAAAAGATGCTTCTACAGAGTTAACAAGATGTTCCTTCAATTTGGCCTAGTGACCTAGTTTCTGACCCAATGTGACCCATATTCGAACTTGACCTGGATATTATTAATACAAACGGTATGACAACATTTCAAACTGCTGAAGCAAAAGTTGCGGCCTATATAGTGTTAACAAGCTTTTCCTTCAATTTGACCTACTTTTTGCCCCATCATAAGCCATGTTCGAACTTGACCTAGATATCACCAAGACAAACATTCTGATAAAGTTTCAACATGCTCAAGTTGAAGATAAGGCCTCCAGATTGTTAACAAGATTTCCATTCAATTTGGCTTAGAGATCTAGTTTCTGACCCGGCTTGATCTATATTCGAAGTTGGCCTAGATATCATATAGATAAACATTTTGACCAAATTTCAAGCTGCCTTAGCAAGATTTTCCTTCAATTTGGCCTAGTAACCTAATTTCTGACCCAATATAACCCATATTCAAACTTGACCTAGATATCGTTATTACAAACATTCTGACAAAATTTCAAACTGCTGAAGCAAAAATTGCTCAAGTTGAAAATAAGGCCTCTAAAGTGTTAACAAGATTTCCATTCAATTTGGCCTAGTGACCTAGCTTTTGACCCGGCTTGACCCATATTAAAACTCCGCCTAGATATTATTTAGATAAACATTCTGAAACAAATGGCAAGCTGCCTTAGTAAAAAATGCGGCTTCTACAGACGTTAACAGGATTTTCCTTCAATTTGGCCTAGTGACCTAGTTTCTGACCCATATGTGAACTTGACCTAGAAATCATTAATACAAACATTCTGACAAAATTTCAAACTGCTGAAGCAAACATTGCGGCCTCTAGAGTGTTAACAAGCTTCTCCTTCAATTTGATCTAGTGACCTACTTTTTGACCCGACATGACTCATGTTCGAACTTGACTTACATCATCAAGACAAACATTCTGATAAATTTTCAACATGCTCAAGTTGAAAATGTGTCCTCTAGAGCGTTTACAAGATTTTCCTTCAATTTGACCTAGTGACCTAGTTTTTAACCTCAAATGGCCCAGTCTCGAACTTGTCCAAGATTTGATGGAGATGAATGTTCTGATAAACTTTCATGAATATCCGATACAAAATGTAGCCTGTAGAGTGTTTTAACAAGTGTTAAAACAAGGGAAAATGTTAACGATGCACGACAGCCATTTCCGTATTTTTCATTGCAGGGATTTTCTCAAAAGGGTTTTGAGCTACCCGCTTTCAAGCTACTCGTTTTCCATATATTTAAAAGAAACCTTATGTCTAACTTTAATTTCTAAATTATGTATACAACTTCATGGATAAAAACTTTACATTGTGCACGTTTACTTTGTATAATGTGCGTTCTGTTTAGCTTGTTGTGAAACGTATTTAACTGATCCCTGGACAATCAAGAAAAAATGTCCATTTTGAAAAAACAGAGGGCAGCACAAAAAATTTACAAATTTACACTTCCTGAAAGCTGGGCATGACAATATACGGAGGTATTCAGCATAGTTGAATCCCCCGCATACAAATCATAACCTGATAAATCATATCAGGTTATCGGTCAAACATGTGCTGCATGAAAATGAACTATAATGTCAACATAATTATTATGTACCGGAGGATTTGTGTCAATAAGATACTGTTATTGCCATTGTCAGAAGAAGGTTCATTATGGTCATTTAAACAGATGAGCTGGGTTAATCAATGTCTGGTCCGCGTACTGTGAAGACTCAGGATAGCCTGAAAATGCGCACAGTATCACCAGAGGCTTTCATTGTCCGTTTGCATGTAAGTTTGCCATAGATGCATTTATCGGCATAAGAGTTAGAACTGTAGCCCAGTAAATAAACACCAATGTACAAGTATATGATCCCGTATTCCCAATACGCCAGACGCGATCCTATTGTATTTACAAATGGAAAGTGATGGCTTTGGCGAGGCAATGCCCATGAGGCTTCATAGTTGGCAGATGTACCCTGCCATGTGACAATAAGTAAAACCACGACAGAAGATAAAACTGTCTGTAAATATTTTCGATCAGGTTAAAGCAATTTGAGGTGTAATTGCATCTCCGTTTTCATAAAAATACACATGGGGCTAAAATATATGAGCCGTGCCTCGAGAAAACTAACATTATAGACTCTGCGTAATGTATCGACCCAGATCAGCCTGCGCAGGCTAATCCGGGTCGACACTTTTCGACTCAGAGCGATAGAGGTATAGAGTAATGCTTTCTGAAACAGAAAATCCAGTGTCTCCGTGTTAGCCTGCGCGCGGCATGCTTAGGCTGATCCGGATCGATACTTTGCGCAATCCGCGCAGGCTAATCCGGGCCGACTCATTTCGTTTCATCATGCTCAAGTTGAAGATAAGGCCTCCAGATTGTTAACAAGATTTCCATTCAATTTGGCTTAGAGATCTAGTTTCTGACCCGGCTTGATCTATATTCGAAGTTGGCCTAGATATCATATAGATAAACATTTTGACCAAATTTCAAGCTGCCTTAGCAAGATTTTCCTTCAATTTGGCCTAGTAACCTAATTTCTGACCCAATATAACCCATATTCAAACTTGACCTAGATATCGTTATTACAAACATTCTGACAAAATTTCAAACTGCTGAAGCAAAAATTGCTCAAGTTGAAAATAAGGCCTCTAAAGTGTTAACAAGATTTCCATTCAATTTGGCCTAGTGACCTAGCTTTTGACCCGGCTTGACCCATATTAAAACTCCGCCTAGATATTATTTAGATAAACATTCTGAAACAAATGGCAAGCTGCCTTAGTAAAAAATGCGGCTTCTACAGACGTTAACAGGATTTTCCTTCAATTTGGCCTAGTGACCTAGTTTCTGACCCATATGTGAACTTGACCTAGAAATCATTAATACAAACATTCTGACAAAATTTCAAACTGCTGAAGCAAACATTGCGGCCTCTAGAGTGTTAACAAGCTTCTCCTTCAATTTGATCTAGTGACCTACTTTTTGACCCGACATGACTCATGTTCGAACTTGACTTACATCATCAAGACAAACATTCTGATAAATTTTCAACATGCTCAAGTTGAAAATGTGTCCTCTAGAGCGTTTACAAGATTTTCCTTCAATTTGACCTAGTGACCTAGTTTTTAACCTCAAATGGCCCAGTTTCGAACTTGTCCAAGATTTGATGGAGATGAATGTTCTGATAAACTTTCATGAATATCCGATACAAAATGTAGCCTGTAGAGTGTTTTAACAAGTGTTAAAACAAGGGAAAATGTTAACGATGCACGACAGCCATTTCCGTATTTTTCATTGCAGGGATTTTCTCAAAAGGGTTTTGAGCTACCCGCTTTCAAGCTACTCGTTTTCCATATATTTAAAAGAAACCTTATGTCTAACTTTAATTTCTAAATTATGTATACAACTTCATGGATAAAAACTTTACATTGTGCACGTTTACTTTGTATAATGTGCGTTCTGTTTAGCTTGTTGTGAAACGTATTTAACTGATCCCTGGACAATCAAGAAAAAATGTCCATTTTGAAAAAACAGAGGGCAGCACAAAAAATTTACAAATTTACACTTCCTGAAAGCTGGGCATGACAATATACGGAGGTATTCAGCATAGTTGAATCCCCCGCATACAAATCATAACCTGATAAATCATATCAGGTTATCGGTCAAACATGTGCTGCATGAAAATGAACTATAATGTCAACATAATTATTATGTACCGGAGGATTTGTGTCAATAAGATACTGTTATTGCCATTGTCAGAAGAAGGTTCATTATGGTCATTTAAACAGATGAGCTGGGTTAATCAATGTCTGGTCCGCGTACTGTGAAGACTCAGGATAGCCTGAAAATGCGCACAGTATCACCAGAGGCTTTCATTGTCCGTTTGCATGTAAGTTTGCCATAGATGCATTTATCGGCATAAGAGTTAGAACTGTAGCCCAGTAAATAAACACCAATGTACAAGTATATGATCCCGTATTCCCAATACGCCAGACGCGATCCTATTGTATTTACAAATGGAAAGTGATGGCTTTGGCGAGGCAATGCCCATGAGGCTTCATAGTTGGCAGATGTACCCTGCCATGTGACAATAAGTAAAACCACGACAGAAGATAAAACTGTCTGTAAATATTTTCGATCAGGTTAAAGCAATTTGAGGTGTAATTGCATCTCCGTTTTCATAAAAATACACAGGGGGCTAAAATATATGAGCCGTGCCTCGAGAAAACTAACATTATAGACTCTGCGTAATGTATCGACCCAGATCAGCCTGCGCAGGCTGATCCGGGTCGACACTTTTCGTCTCAGAGCGATAGAGGTATAGAGTAATGCTTTCTGAAACAGAAAATCCAGTGTCTCCGTGTTAGCCTGCGCGCGGCATGCTTAGGCTGATCCGGATCGATACTTTGCGCAGTCCGCGCAGGCTAATCCGGGCCGACACATTTCGTCTCAGAGCGATAGAGGTATAGAGTAATGATTTCTGAAACAGAAAATCCAGTGTGCCCGGGTTAGCCTTCGCGGCATGCTTAGGCTGATCCGGGTCGATACTTGTACGCAGAGTCCACAATGTTGGATTTCTCGTGAGGCTGCGGCGATAGACATCTGCGTAATGTATCGACCAGATCAGCCTGCGCTGTCTGCGCAGACTGATCCGGCCGACACATTCCGTCTTAGTGGGATATATGTATAGAGTAGTTATTCCTGAAACAGAACATCCACAGGAGACGAAACGTGTCTGCCGGGTTAGCCTGCGCGGCATGCTTAGGCTGATCAGGGTCGATACTTGTACGCAGAGTCCACAATGTTGGTTTTCTCGTGGAACGGCTCATATGTAAGCGGATGACATTAAACTGCGCATGTACAGACTCGCCTGAGTCTTTACTGTTTTTCAGATGCGGCCAGACCCGATTTTGCTGGCCGCGTGGTCATGAGAAAAGTACCAACTGGCATTTCTGAACTGAGTAGGTTCAGATCAGTATACTCCGTCTTATCAGAATATACGGCATGTTGACAGAAGCTTTAAACATGCGTAAGTAAGTAATACTTGAAAAGTATATATCTTGATTACACTGTGTGAATGTACAGGCAGATCCGGGTCTACAGTGATCGCCTTTTTCCTTAGGCGGAGTCATATAATGTGTCTTTTGTCAGAAAATACTTTGAAGTTTGTTTATGCATTTGTTCAGACAGTATTAAACCCTTTAGCGATACGTTGCGGTGACAAACAGGCAACAAATGGCTTTTTCTTAACTGTTTGAAAACTACTTTGAAAAACATCAAAGTAAAACTATATAATCTGTATCAATAAAAGTATATTATGTACTACATCAAAAACAGTCTGCTGTAAACCGTCATTTGAAATATATAACTATTTTTGTTCGTTGCCATGAAATTACAGCTGGTACCATATTTTGTTTTATACTGTTACTATTTTCTTTATGGTAATTAGTTATTTTATTATATTCTTTATAGATTCTATATAGTTTCGACTCGCATTTCCCACACAATAACCTTATTAAATATTTTTTCCAGTGTATTTTAGAAACAAAAATGATATCAACATGTGAAATACACACATTAGCTAGAGCTCACCAACTTGTACTAATGGTTAGTTTTCGTACGCTTCTGCAGTAAACGATTCTCTAATAATTTCTCATTTTGCCACAATAGTTCAACTTTATTCAATAATTGTTCTTTTAGTTTAAGAGAGTTTCCATATATTTGCTTAAAGGTGCTAAGCTCCAGAAAATAGATATTATAGTCAAAGTTTTAAAACTGAATTTTTCATGACTTTCAAATGACATTCTTTTCAACATTTACTGACAAAATGGTTTTGAACAATTTATTGCTTACTTTGTTGTCACTGTTAGGCACAATTCCTAGCCTACTTACTACTGGTTTGTTTCCCCAGGAATCATGAATAAGTGAACTGTCGCCGTGATATAACTGAAATATTGTTGAAAGCGGCGTTAAATAACAATAAAACGAATTGTTGTCACTGTTAGCAATATTTGCAGAAGTTTCAACAATTAAATTTGTTAATCACCATCTGGAGTTGAGCACATTTAAAGTCGTCGGCAAATTTGTTGGATGTGGGTTTAAGCCGACAATTTAAAAAAGCTAGGAAACGTATGGAAATTGTATGAAATTGAATTCATAAATATTGAATGAAGCTGAAAAGGGTTTATTCTCATTTCGGGCTATTCTTACTTTTGCCACAATGTTGCCATAAGCCGTCCATTGCAGTTGCGTCAAAATACATATGCATGTGGGAAATGGTTACACAGATACTAGAAGCAACCGTAAGATTCACTCCTGGTTTTAATCGAACTTGAAAAGTACCAATGGAATCAGACGTTCAATGTTTGAGACAAAGCACATTGAAAATCAACCGTACATAGGACATTTGAGCCGTTCCACGAGAAAACCAACATTATGCGTAATGTATCGACCCAGATCATCCTGCGCAGTCCGCATTTACGACCAGTGAAGATCCAAATCAACCAGTGCATCCGCGCAGTTTAATGTTTCTGCACTGTTTGGTTATTAGCCATAGAACGTTTCAAGACATTTCCGTTGAAGCATTATCCATTTAGAATTTCTTTTCCCTTTATCATCGATATTAACAGGTTTAATACTCGCGCTTAAGATGATCACCGCTCATTTACACGTGTAGTTCTTACATTTAGGTTGGTTTCCCTTGAGCACCAACCATTTATACGTGTCATACTCACCCATGGTTGGTTTCCCTTGAGCAACGCTCATTTACACGTGTAATTCTTACATTTAGGTTGGTTTCCATTGAGCACCAACCACTTATACGTGTAATACTCACCCATGGTTGGTTTCCCTTGAGCAACGCTCACTTACACGTGTAGTTCTTACATTTAGGTTGGTTTCCCTTGAGCTCCATCCACTTACACGTGTAATACTCACCCATGGTTGGTTTCCCTTGAGCAACGCTCATTTACACGTGTAGTACTTACACTATGGTTGGTTTCCATTGAGCACCGCTCACTATTAAATGTAGTCTTTACGCTCTGATTGGTTTTTCTTGAGAAAACACGTGTAATACTGACGTTAAGTTTGGTTTCCCCTGAGCAACGCTCGTTCATACGTGTAATACTTACTCTAAAGTTATTTTCACTTGCGCACCGCTCGTTTACACATGCAATACTTACGCTAAGATTGCTTCCCCCTGAACACTGCTCATTTACACGTGTTCTACTTACTATAAGGTTAGTTATCCTTGAACACCGCTCATTTACACGTGACATATTTACAATTATGTTGGTTTCCCTTGAGAAACGCTAATTTCCATTGTAATGCTTACGCTAATGACGGTTTCCCTTGAACACCGCTCATTTACACGTGTACTACTTACAATTAGGTGTGTTACCCTTGAATACTGCACATTTACACTTGTACTACTTACAATTAGGTTGGTTACCCTTGAATACTGCACATTTACACGTGTTATACTTAGGCTACGGATGGTTTACACTGAGCAACGCTCATTTATACGTGTAATACTTACACTTAGGTTGGTTTCCCTTTAGCAACGCTCGTTTACACGTGTGACTATTACGCTTAGTTTGGTTACCTTTGTGCACCACTCATTCACAAGTTTAATAATTATGTTTAAGTTGGTTTCCATCGAGCACCGTTCATCTTCATGTGTAATAATTACGCTAAGGTTTGTTACCGAGAGCACCGCAAATCTACTCGTGTACTAATTACGCTAAGTTTGGTTTCCATTGAGCACAGCTCATCTACACGTGTAAAGATTACTCTAAGTTTAATTTCCCCTGAGCACCGCTAATGGTCGGAAGTAACGGACTTCCTTGCCGATTAAAGGTCGTATGGCACAACATTTTAAGTATCATACATGGGTATTGGAGTAAAGTCAAGAGGGACTACAATTCTAGTTTTTCATCCGAAGTTTCATACATTAATCTTCTGAATGTTTGAAGGCATTGACGGCTCTGATGTGCCTAGTCTTACCCGAGTCTTCACTGTGCGCAGATCTAACCGCTATACATGTGCAGTGACTTTAGAAGATATGGAAAAATACCTTTGATCTCAATTTATACTAACCCAAGTTGATTTGCAAACTGACAAGCGTCTAAAAGTAGTGTCATAATATGTCAACCCTTTCCCTCATATATACGCTCTCTGACGCCTCTGCAGCAGACGGCTCTTTGAAAACATAGTGACAAAAGAAGAAATTGCACAAAACGTGCAATTTCTCCTTTGGCACAATGTTTTCCACTTTTTGTCATAGGTTATCCATTCAATTATGGAGATTTTCTATGTTTTGACAAAATACGTTCAAAGTCGTCTGCTGCAGAATTGTCGTATGAGGGAAAGGATTAAGTCACTAAAGTATGCTAACCATGGTCTGGTTTAAACGTTTGACATGTATCTATGTAAAATGGAGAGACTATTACAGAGAGATAAGAATTGGTTTCCTGCAAAAACATATTTGCAGATGGCTGATTAAGCACCAGTCGAAAGAACTTCTTAAAAGCCAATCTATATTAGTTACGACCGAGTTGGCAACATTTATATACGTACATCACATTCATTATAAGCCTGGGGGAAAACTTCCACCAATATTGAAATCAACTCCTATAAATACAATTTGTATATTTTAGTTTTGTTTGTTTATATGGTGTTTTTCAGTTATATCACGGCGTTTCCAGTGCTACTGATCCATTTATCTTGATACCAGCGAATCAGTCGTAACGTTATTCCCACAATTTTGAACGCCAAGGGAGGAAAAGTCATTTCTTATATTTTAAGGTCTCAAAGGTATGACCCGGCTGGGGATCTAACCCGCGATCTTCCGCACCGAGGCGGTATAGAGTTTGGTATAGTAGAGTATTATTGTTGTCTCGTTTTTTCTCACAGATAAATACTCTTTACTTTTACTTTTACTAGGCCAAATTACGCCTTCTGCTTAACAACATAACTATAGTGGGCGGGTTATTGACAAAAGTTACAAAAATCTATGCAAAAGGATGCATTGTTCAGTTCAAGCAATATATTATTTGCCTCCAAATGTGTTTGAAAATGGGAAAGGTTTAAAGTAGAAAGAATCACAATGTCCCCAGATTAACTGCAAATGTATGCTAGAAAAGGACCGCCTCGCCCATGAAGTTATTAGAGCGTCCAACTCGAAAGACCAGAGTTTGATCCTCGGTCTGGTCATACCTTATACTTTAAAATGGTAGGAGTGAATTCCTTCCTTGACGCTCAGGGTTGTGGGGATAGCATTACGACTCGGAATTACTGTGAATGTACGATAAACGAGTGTCAGGTTTCGATTACATTGTATGCCAACATGGGCGTTACTGAGCATAATGTAATTCAGTCCACGAACTTTTATACAGACTAAACGGCGTACAATAAAGGTACGATAGTGAAAACGTCCATAGTCAGTTTATCGGTTACTCTATGATTCAATTTCTGATCCACTGTTAATTATGCGTTCACCTTCATTATTCAAACATGCTATTCGTATCGTTACTAATTTTCGCCGTTGACTTTCATTTTTGTTTCGTCTCGCCTATTGACGAGCCTTCGTCGATTGTTTAGGGCATCTCTTGTTTCCTTTCAGCATAGCTGTGCATTCATGCAGGATGCATTTTGCAATTTTGTTGGCAAAACGACAATGCTCAGGTGTAACGATTATTGATAGGTGTGTTCTTATGTGTTCAATATGGTTCTTATTTAGTTAAAAAGGACATCATTATCTACTCCGTCTTGAACCATAGTAAATTAGTTGGCATGCGTTTGGCATGAACCAACATGAGACTGAATTGGTCACCTCCGTGTATACATGTACATTATGATATATTAAGCGCATTCGGCTGAATACCCCAGATTAATTTAGCTAGGTTACCTTCTTTACTCAGGTCGACTCGAGTATGTGATAAACACTGAACGTAAAGAATTTAAAACATGATTTACCGATTCCCATTTTCGGCAACCAAGTCTTCCTCCATATTGCCAGACTGAAGTGTACTATTGTCCGGATAGGTTATATGTGACCTAGCTCTTATGTTGTGTGACAGTGGGTATACTCGAGTAGGCTTACTTTTGTTAAAACGATCGTGTGTTGACTCGGGAGAATATGTCATATAGAGATATTGTATAAATATATAATTATATACTTTACAGCCGACCAATGCAACTTGATGTGTGTAATCAATACATAAACCATGAAATTCCGAGTTTGATAGGTAATACCGGTTTGGTCCACTAAAAGATTGTCTTGTCTTTATAACCTTTAACTTGCTACACCATGTCCAAAGGGCAATCTCCATTATTAGTGTAAGCCTGACCCGACCATGTAATGGTAAGGGGAGATAGAGTTGCTTGCTACACCATGTCCATGTAATTGTAGGAGGAGCAAGCCACACCATGTCCACAGAGCATCGTCATTATTTGTGTATGCCTGACCCGATCATGTCATGGTAGGGGGAGCAAGGTGGATTGCTACACCATGTCCACAGGGCATCACCGTTATTGGTGTATGCCTGACCCGATCATGCAATGGTAGGGGAGCATGGGGGCTTTCCACAACATGTCCAATAGGGGAGGGAGGGGGCTTGCTTCACCAAGTCCAAAGGGCATCTTAATTATTGGCGTTTGATTGACCCGGTCATGTAATTGTAGGGGGCGGGAGGGGGCTTGTTACACCATGTCCAAAGGGTATCGTCATTATTGGTGTATGCCTGACCCGATCATGTAATGGTAGGGGGAGAGATGGGCTTGCTATACCATGTCCAAAGGGCATGGCCATTATTGGTGTATGATTGGACCGATCATGTAATGGTAGGGGAGAGATGGGCTTGCTACACCATGTCCAAAGGGCATCGACATTAGTTGTGTATGCCTGACCCGATCAAGTAATGGTAGGGGGAGAGATGGGCTTGCTACACCATGTCCAAAGGGTATCGCCATTATTGGTGTATGATTGAACCGATAATGTAATGGTAGGGGAAAGGGGGGGGGGGGGGGGGGGGGGCTTGCTACACCATGTCCAAGAGGCATCTCCATTATTGGTGTATGGTTGACCCGATCACGTAATTTTAGGGGGATGGAGTGGGCTTGCTTCACCATTTCCAAAGGGAATCGCCATTATTGGTGTATGCCTGACCCGATCATGTAATGGTAGGGGGAGAGATGGGCTTGCTACACCATGCACAGTTAGCAGGCGTACTTGTACTATTACGACATCAAGGAAACGATGGCCAAGGAGCGGACGTTAATGGGAGGATAATTACAAACTAATTCCCCATATTTCCTGTTTTGATTGTTTCCATGTCCAAAGGGCAATCTCCATTATTAGTGGATTAGTGTAATAAGATCGTCAGATGCAGTTAGCAGATGTACTTGTACTATTATGACATACAGAAAACTATGGCCAAGGAGCGGACGTTAATGGGGGATAATTACAAACTATTTCACCATATTTCCTGTTTTGATTGTTTTCATGGTAATTTGTTCAAGTTATGCAAATGAAACAAGCCCATGAATTGTGCAAAATGTATACCTTTACTTACGTTGGATATATAACGTTGATCCCGATTTGGTTAATCCGTCTACTGAGATATGGCGGTATGTTGGTCTTTAATCCACTCTCACATGCGACACATCTGCAGCAGACGACTTTGAAAATCTATGTGCACAATTATGGAATAAAATAAGGTTGTGGTTCTTATTTCGTAGCAGATGAGTCGGCCTGTGGGAAGGGTAAAACCTAATATTCCGATGCTACGGAAGCCCCGATTTTAGGAAGATGTGACAGGAATATGTGCTAAGATCAGATTATGTCGCCATAACAACAACATTGCTCTTTGCGGTATTGAGTCATTTTGAATCATATTCGGATTTGGAATATATTTTTGATCTTGCTATTGCTTATGATAATAAGCAGTCGAGAACATGTTTGTTTTTTAAGATTGCTTTAAGATATTCTTCATGCAGAAGTGTGCACAGTAGACGACTTTTGATAACTGTCTTGCAAAAGGAGCTTCTAGTCATGATGATATATGTGTCCAATTAGCAACGTTTTAAACTCTCTACATTATAATATTTTCAAATTGTTCGTTGCATATTTTTGGTATGTGGGAAAGTGTAAAGTAACTTGATCGAGTGCATACATATATACTGTACCTGATTTTTGAAATACCAATACCTAAAACGAAACAAAAGTGATCGGAAAGTTGAATTTGTTCTTCTTTACAGTTCCATTTTTTACGGTATTTTATTTCATTAGTGGTTTAAACACATAAGTTCAACACCTTTGTACATTATTACAATGGCATGCATGATAAAATGACAAATATATTTTATTACCTGAACAACGACGAAAAGGACATATGAGTCTGTGAATAAGTAAATATACTATCATAATATGTTGGCTTATGTGAACAGGAAGGATCCAGTTCACCCTGTGCATCTACTGTTTACAGATAACATATCGAGGGCTTGGCGTGAAACGGTTGTAACTAAAATTGGTTTTTATCAAGGTTTATCACCTCGCTATGAGGTCATTAAAAGCGTAAAATCATTTTCTTGCATTGTTTACAAAGAGGTAAAAATTGCCCCTAAACCAGGGTTTCAAAATAGGTTTTAATTAACAACCGTTTCACGCCAAGACTTCGATATACAAACTTGTTTTTATCAAATTGTGTAGACTCAGATAAGGCTAAGCAGGTTGACAAGATAATCTGAACCTACACTTCAGATGCAGGTCCGAATTCATAGTAGTTTGAGAAAACCAAAAGTAGGCACACTGTATGTCATGAGTTTGTTTCGATCAATACTATAAGGGGAGTCTGTTTACAGCGATGAAAGTCCTCCAATAATTATATAAAATCTAAGCTACGTCTACACTGCTGGCACATTACGTGAGAGCTGTCACTGGAAAATTAGGATTTTTTCTCGCCTGCTGTTGATATTGTTGTATTGGAATTTCCAAAGTATAGGTCTGTACATTTTTCGTTATTAGTGTTATTAGTGGGTTATTTATGTTTTTCCATTATGTCTTTTTCTATTTCTTTCTTTCTTTATTTCGTTCGTTTACGAGTTAGCCATTTGATGACTTGGGGACATTTAAGTATGCGATTTTTAAATCTTACTTTCGTTTCTTTACATGTGTTAATAATGTTCAACCCTAGCTTCGACATACAACAAATCTGCAGCAAACAACATTGAAATCATTTGGTGAATAAACGATCCCATTATATAACATTACAGTGTTAGAATAGAGTTGAAAACATTCTGGACAATTCGCGCATTATGAGCAATGTATTCTTTTGCCACAATGTTTTTAAACGTCGTCTGCTGCAGAGGCGTCAGAAGCGTCTGTATGGGGGGAAGAGTTAACAGTCGAAATATCAAAACGTTTTTCCAAAGTGATGTAGAACATCCAATTTCTATATTTATATTTATATATAACTATAATTATAGTTAGATATACTTAAATCCTTTGTTGTTGGAACTCAATAGGACCGTCTTAATGAGCCGATTCTTTTGAAGAAAACAACATGGGGTTTGCTTTGTGGGAAAATATATGTTTACTTGTCTTTATCTAGACCTCCGTAGTAAAACTAGTTCAGATAGAAATACCAGTTTTAATCACTGGTTCGAGGACAGCAATCTTAGGTTGTTCGTTGTTTTATTTGATAAAACTATTCATTAAGTTACACAAATCCTATCTTTTGACATTTTACTACAGTTAATTAAAAGAAATGCGCAAATATTTAAAAGACCGGATTTCTTTAAATTCTATGTTCATTTATATTTTAACCCTTTCCCACATATAGACGCGTTCTGACGCCTCTTTTGCAGACGACTTTTGAAAACGCTGTGACAAAAGGAAAGAATTCCTTAAAACGAGCAATTACTTCTTTAGCCACAATGTTTTTAACTTTATTCAATAGTAATACCTACATTAAAAGAGATCTTTTAAATTTTCCATATTTTTATGGTCGTCTGCTGCAGATTTGTTGTTTGCGGGAAAGGGTTAACTTCACAACGTCACAAAAACTAATATATGCAATGAAATTCGCATATTTTTCATTCTTCTTCTTCTTCTTGAAAACGATCATGGCAAATACATGACAACTCACTGAATGTACTGTTATTGAATTAATTTAAAAAACAAATGTTTCATAATGTTTTCCTTTTGCAACAATGTATTCAAAAGTCGTCTGCAGTAGATGTGTATTAAATGCGTGTGCAAGTGGAAAGGGTTTAACCTGCAGCAGACGACTTTGAAAACATCTGGACAAAAATATAGAAAATCTCTATAAGTGAAGAAGGAGAACTTTCTTTTGTCACTATGTTTTCAAATAGCCGTCTGCTGCAGAGGCGTCAGAAAGCTTATATATGAGGGAAAGGGTTAAGTCCTCTCGATAACAGGATCCTTATTTACAAATGAATAGAAACTGAAACAGACCACTCTTTTGTTAGACTCGTGTCAAGCTGCAACGTTTTAAATGTATTCAATATATGTAAATTAGTGCACACAATGTAGTCGGTCTTAAACCTTTCAGCGCCGAATTGTTTAAAGTAGACCCTTCCATGTTCAAACTCGGACGACTCTATTTTCATGTTATAGAATATTTCTATAACTCACAGCTAAACAATGCAGATTTCAGGTGAGACAGCTCGTTACGAGCTGACTCACCTGAATCTATATTGTTTGCAAAAAGCTCAATATTGCCTTTGGCGCTGAAAGAGTTAAACCCATATAGCCTGGGTCCAATTCCACCAACCTTACTTTGCGCTAAGTAATACATACATATTTAAAAGCATATTTTATCATAAATTATTAAGTTGACATAAATAGATACCCTTGCTGACATTTAATTAATTTATTTATTTATTGGGATTTTACGCCGCTTTTAACATTATTTAAGTTATCTCACGGCGACAGTTCACTTATTCATGATCCCCGGGTAAACAAACCAGTACTAGGCTAGAAAATGTGCCTAGCTCAAGGGCACTCCACCTTGACCGTAGTGCCGCGACTGGGGATCGAACCCGGGATTCCCGGTTTCGAAATCCCCGACGTTAACCACTCGACCACAGCGGATTCCTCCTTGCTGACAAACAATACTTCTTAAGAAATGAAATTATTTTCGGCATTTTTATTAAGGAAACCAAAATGATGAAATACTCCTTTAAGTATTACTTAGCGCTAAGTAAGGTTGGTAGTATTAGACCCAGCTCCTTATTGACAACAAGTGCTATCCATTTTATGTATTTTTTTTTACATAACACATACAAGAAAGACAATTAGAAATAATCGCAATTTTTTGGGGCAAACCTATATATGCGCATATGCTTTAGATTATGGGACGGTGGCCTTACTATTTAAATGAAATATTTGAATTTTGAATCTTGAGTAAACAAATCGGATTGAAAAACCTCCCCATCATTCTGTCTGACGGTTGACGAAGATCATTTTAACTCGCGTCATTTTGTCTGACGGTTGACGAAGGTCATTTTGTCTTTCTTTAATAGACTAATCCTTTCCCACTAGCAGACGCATTTTGACGCATCTGAAGCAGACGACTCTTGAAATCATTATGGCATGATGGGAACATTCTCCATGTGTCACAATGTTGTATACTCTTTTCAGTAGTTGTTTTCAAAGTTGTCTGCTGCAGATGTGTTATATTTATGTAAGGGCTAAACGTTTATGTGAGAAAGTAGTCAGTTTGAGGTAGAATTCATTAGATTGTAAAATCACAAACCCTTTAACATTTGCAGACTCATCTGCAGATGACATTTGAACTGTTCCGCGAGAAAACCAACATTATGGCCCTTGCGTAACGTATCGACCCAGATTAGCCGGATCCGGGCCGATACATTCTGTCTCAGGGGGGATAGAGGTATAGAGTAATGTCCACAGGAGGCGAAAAGTGTCTATCTGGGTAAGCCTGCGCGGCATGCTTAGGCTGATCCGGGTCGATACTTTATGCAGAGTCAACAATGCTGGTTTTATCGCGGGACAGCTCATATTTTGAAAAAATGAAACAAAAGAATCAATTGCACATAATGAGCTATTTTTCCATTTTTGCCTACAAGAAATCACATCTATTCAATAATTATATTTTTTTAAAGAAAGCTTTTCATATTTTTTGTTCAAGGTCGTCTACAGTTTTAGTGTATGTAGGAAAGGGTTTAATATGGATTCATATACAATTCTTGGAAATGTAGCAATTAGATGTTAAAATTGAGGGTTTTAGTGGCTGGAATTGAGAAAAGAAAGCTAATGTTTCTCGATAAAGTGTCGTTTAGAGCGGGACCGTGTCATCTTAAAACATATTTTTGCTGCGTCTCTGTTATTTCCAAAACGCCTCTTATAATTTAATTTCAGCAGTGCTCTGTTATAGAATAGTACATGTAATAGAAACGTTATTGTCTTTGTTGTTGTTGTTGTTGCTGCTGCTGCTGTTGTTGTTGTTGTTGCTGCTGCTGCTGCTGTTGTTGTTGTTGTTGTTCTTCTTCTTCTTCTTCTTCTTCTTCTTCTTCTTCTTCTTCTTCTTCTTCTTCTTCTTCTTCTTCTCTCCTCCTCCTTCTTCTTCTTCTTCTTCTTCTTCTTCTTCTTCTTCTTCTTCTTCTTCTTCTTCTTCTTATTCTTATTCTTCTTCTTCTTATTCTTGTTGTTCTTCTTGTTGTTCTTCTTCTTCTTGTTGTTCTTCTTGTTCTTCTTCTTGTTGTTCTTCTTCTTGTTCTTGTTCTTCTTGTTCTTGTTCTTGTTCTTCTTCTTCTTCTTCTTCTTCTTCTTCTTCTTCTTCTTCTTCTTCTTCTTCTTCTTCTTCTTCTTCTTTTTCACTATTATTAAACATACGACATGATTATATCATGCATATCCAAAGTAAATTCTTCACTAAAATCTATAATTCAGCTGTAACCTTATTTGTAACCCTAGTTCCACATGCAGCCAAAGTTCGATGCAGACGACTCTTGAAAACTTGTTTCAAAATGAAATAATGTTCATAATAAGCAATTTCCCATATTTTCAAAAATGTATTTCAATTTATACCCTGTTATTATTCTTTAGTATATAGAGATTTCCCATATGTTTGTCGGGATGTTTATTGTGCGGTGGCTTTTCAAGGTCATATCCCGTAATATGAGACCGCATACGATTGTCTAGCCTATTTCTGGTTTGTTTACAAGGGTTTCATGAATAAGCTAAATCATTTTGATTGATGGATTGTTTGGTGTTTAACGCCTTTCTCAACAATTCTTCTGTTATATCACGGCGTTTCCTGTGTAAGTTACCAGTACTACTGGTTCATTTATCCTGACACCAGCCAGTCAGTCGTAATGCTAACCCCGCAACCCTGAGCGCCAAGGAAGGAAGCCATTACTACTATTTTTAAAGACTTTGGTATGACCCGGCCAGTGATCGAACACGCGACCTCACGCACTCGAGGCGGACGCGCTTTCACTACACCAACGAGGCTATTTAAATACTGCTGAATGCGGCGTGTTTCACAAATAAGATAAAATAGAGCAAACAAACAAAAAACGAACCACGCCTATGAAACCACGAACACGAACTTGCTTTCTGCTTTTCCTAGTACTTAACGACAGACCTTCGGAATTAGCCAACAGACGAAACTGTATTCAAGATCACGTAATCAGTAACGTAAACTTTACAATGGGGTCTCTTTCAGTCACAGTGTTGTGATAAACAAACTTTTGGTCCTATACAACTGCGCAGAAGCGCAAAATTGTCTTATCTGGATTCAGCCGCCTCGCACTCTATCGGTTTTTATATGGCGCCACTCAAAATCGGAGATTTTAATGGAACGTTTTACAGGAACGTTTTGAACGGTGAAATAGTATTCCACCTTCTCTCTTACCCATTTGTGTTTGTCTCTAATACTACGTGTTGCGCTGTGTAACTATTAATACAGTTCAACAAGCATGTGTGTCTAACACAATATTTAATATTTGCTTCATACACATGAAACAATACGGATACATGTACATCAAACATGTAGTAATGTCAACATGCATAGGTCAATTTAGTATCGACTGCTTTTATCACTATAATTACAGAAAAGCCACATTAGTCCAGAATAGCTTTCAATCTATGCGACATCATTCTTACTCTAATCTCTTCCGTTTCTGATGCAGTAGGTCTCGGGACACTGCTTGGTTTTCTATAAAACATAGCTATTATAAAAGATAATTTTCTATAAAACATTACTATTATATCAGGCAGTTTTCTGTAAAACTTAACTAATATATCGGGTAGATTTCTATAAAACATAACAAGTATATCGGATATATTTCTATAAATCATTACTATTATATCAGGTAGTTTTCTGTTAAACCTAACTCAAGTATATCGGGGAGTTTTCTATAAAGCATAACTATTATATTGGGAGATTTCTATAAAACATACTTATTATATCCGGGAGTCTTCTATAAAACATTACTAGTATATCGGGTAGGTTTCTATAAAACATAACTATTTATATCGGGAGATTTCTATAAAACATAATTATTATATCCGGGAGTCTTCTATAAAACATTACTAGTATATCGGGTAGGTTTCTATAAAACATAACTATTTATATCGGGAGATTTCTGTAAAACATAATTATTATATCCGGGAGTCTTCTATAAAACATTACTAGTATATATAGATTTCTAGAATAGCGGGTACTTTTCAATTAAACTTTTTGTAGTAAAGCGGGTAGTTTTCTATAAAACATCACTAATATATGGGGTTGTTTTCTATAGAGAAAATAACAAGTATTTCAGGTAAATTTTTATAAAACATAACAAGTATATCGGGTAGATTTCTATAAGACATTACTAATATATCGGGTACCTTTCTAAATAAAAATCAGAGAAGAAATAAATAATAACGTGACTGAAAGTCTGTGCTTGCCGTTACCGTTACAAAGAATGCCTCTTTGTCAATCAGCGCGAGTCGACAGCAAGAGGCTGGAATGAAAAGACTAATTCTCCCCGTAATGATCTGAATACGAGCCCCATCTAGCGGTCCGAGGTCTTATTGTATGCGTGCACTGAAACCTCTGATGAACCTGTACATGCACACAGTCTAACCAGAGTCTTCACCGTCCACCTACATGTTATAAAGACATATATGTATCTTTCGACACAAAGATAGATGTATAACCCCACTTGCTGTACGCGATTGCAAGTTTAAATGATACCAATAATGTCCCCCAAACCGCCAGACTCGGTCCATATATATTAATGCCAATAGAATTGACGGAACACTCGAACTACGTCGACCTCTCTTAAGTTTAGGTTGATATTTACCAGTTACGATCGGACATGTCATAGACTAAATTCCTAGTAACCCAGACTTCTATAAAAGGGTCGTATTTCCTTGTTTTCTTTTACTTATTTGACATCCAAACCGTTTATTGTTGGTACGAGGCGATCATGCTGGAGTGCACTTAGAAGAGGCACGTTTCCTAGTCTTGCGTTGATTAATTACAAAGGGAGCATTGACAGTCGTACTGTTATCCTGATATAACTGAAATAAGATTGAAAACGACATTAAATATGTTACTCATTTGAAGTTCTTAAGTACGACAATAGGTGTCGAGTTTCTCCATTTCTCATAATATCCTGCAGTTTTCAGGTCTTCTTCACAAAATTGTTGTTGTATATACTAGTTATGTAGCATAGCGGTACGACAGGCTTAAAGCAGAACATTTCACGATTTATGAGGAAAATGATTTCATAACACTGAAGTGAACTGAAAACGACAATTGTATTTACAATGCCAAGTAGCTAAACTGTTATACCATGTTAACATATCTGGAAAGGACAAAATATACTTATACACACTCCATAAGGTTTCGACTTCGAACACTACCTACATGTTGATTGTATGCTCATATGCACAGCCTACCCAGTTTCCGTCCGTATATATGTGAGACGACAAGTCAATCAAATACGAATCTTTGACCAAATAAGCCCTATTAGTTTTACACCAATGTACCTTTATAAGATCCAAATATGGAGAGCCAATAAGACCACAAATTGCAAGAAGCGGGTCAGATTACGAAGAGATCAACCTTATTTGTTTGTATGGTGATTTGCGCCGCTTTCGACATTTTCCAGTTATGTCACAATGCACACTGGGTAGGTTACCCGTAATACTTGTCCATTTGCCGCTGCTCTAGCAAATCGGTTGTATTTCTAACCCCATATACATGAGCGCCTAGGAGGGAAAACCATTACTACAATTTTTAAAGTATTTGCTAGACAAACCTTAAGACATTTTCGAGCAGAATACATGGAGATTACCGAGAACATCCCCGCAGGCTTAACTAGTTCGGTACTGAAGTGTAGTGGTAGAGCATCCTCGGTGCGGGAGGTCGCAGGTTCGATCCCCGGCCGGGTCACACCAAACACTTTTAAAATGGTAGTAATGGCTGTCCTCCTTGGCGCTCAGGGTGGTTGCGAGGTTAGCATTACGACTGACTGGCTAGTGTCAGGATGAATTGACCAGTGGAACTGGTATTTTATCCAGGAAACGCTGTAATAACACTGAAACATTGAAAATACCAAGCAATCAATCTGTTCGCATATAAGTGTAAGAAACTTTCAGGAAACTTATGACAAACCGTGTATATTTGTATGAATATTGTTAAGATTTGCTAACAGAAATGTTGTAAGGAGGATGGTTAACTTAATCAACGAGTCAAATTTTAACTTTTGCCTCTCACTTGCTTGTTGTGTTAGGTTAACCTGGTTGATAACTTTTGCCAATACTATGTGCAGCTTTATTCAGTGAACATACTTACATTTACAGATATTCTCCATGGTTTTGTCTAGATGTTTTCCAAGTCGTTTGCTGCGAATTCGTTGTATGTGGGAATGGGTTGAACAAAGATGTAATGACTTGACGTACAAACGTAACAAATACATTGCGGTTGGTTATCTTGGAACAGAGCTCGTTTTCAGAAATAAGCCATCGTCCAGAATGATGTACGGCGCGAACAGATCTTGGGATCTATTAAATCCAATAACATTAACGTGTCACGCGATTTAGATCGGAAATGGCTTTACTTTACTTTATTGACGCACATGTACCTTATACTCCCTGGTCGTCTATTGAATTCCCCTCCCTTTTAATGAAGAAGTGGGTCAAGCTGAAGATCACTCAGCGTATGTTAGTCTTGTCAATCCTTTCGCTGCCAAAGGCAATGCAATGTGTTTTGCAAACAATGCAGATTCAGATGAGACAGCACGTGACGAGCTGTCTCTCCTGAAACCTGCCTTGTTTGCCATTTTAGACATTACATTTTACCAAATTTCCTGTTGGACGAAAAATGGAGTGGTCCAATTTTAAATATCGAAGAGTCGACTTTGTAAAATTCTCAGCAACCCCTGCTGGAATTTTTCTGAAACTTTGTCAGATGTATTGTTTGGTCATGGAACAGCATTCAAGGTAAAGGTCATAATTTGGCAGAACTTGACCTTGGTTAGGTAACTTAACCTTTGTTATATCTCAACAGCCCTTCTTAGAATTTTCTGAAATTTTGTCAGATGTATTATTGGGTCATGGGACATCATTCAACGTCAAAATTTCAAGGTCAAAGACATAATGTGCCGGAACTTGACCTTGGTTAGATAACTTGACCTCCAAACTATACCTTGGTTACTTTTGAATATAAAGCCTACATTTCTTATTTAATCTTCATGATAGTTTATCAAAACATTTGTTTCCAACATTCAACATCAAAATTACCAAGGTCAAGGTCATAGTTTGCCAAAACTTAACCTAGGTTAACTTAACACTTGTGAACACTCTATAATTCACTTTTGATATTCAATCATCATGAAATTTAATCTCAACAATTGTCTCTTCAAATCTCGGTCAAGTTTTAAACTGGGTCATGGTGTTTCAAGAACTAGCTAACTATGTCAAATGTTGGAATAATCTTCTGAACACTTTAGAAGTCTCTTTTTCATTCAATCTTCACGAAATTTTCAATATCAAATCTAGGTCAAGTTTATAAATAGGTTATGAGGGATCAAAAACTAGGTCATTAGGTCAATTGTTAGATTTACATAGTGAACACTCTAGCAATCACATTTTTTATTTAATCTTCTTGAAAAGTTAGTAGATCACATCTTGGATGAGTTCAAAACTGGGTGACGGGGTAGGTCAAACACTAGGTCACTAGGTCACTAGGTCAAGTGTTCGAATAACCTTGTGAATACTCTAAAAGTCATGAAAGTTTATCAAAACATTTGTTTCCATCATTCAACCTCAAAATTATCAAGGTCAATGTCATAGTTTGGCAGAACTTGACCTTGGTCAGGTAACTTAACCTTAAACTTAACATTGGTTAACTTTGATTGTAGAGGCCACATTTTTCATTCATTCTTCATGATCTTGTTAAGCTCAAAGCTAGGTCATGAGAGGTCAAACAATAGATCACTATAATTCATTTTTGATATTCAATCTTCATGAAATTTAAACACAATCATAGTGATTGCAATTACTTACAATTTAATGTAGTATTATTGATCAGTCTATACATTTATTATATACCTGTACATTTTCCGGCGCAAATACATGCAGATAATGATGCGCAGTACAGACACGACAGATTAAAATTCAGTTTCCCGCCTGGTAATGATTGTCACGAATTGTGTGGTAAAAAATAAAAAAATAAAATTATTTATTTATATCAATATAATTATCAGTACGTGTATTTAAATCATTATTTGTACTTATATATTTACATATTGAAACATACGACACATTGATTTTATTCCTGTATTTATACGTATTTGTGATTTATTTCATAATTCACGATATCTAAATGTTTAATTACATGACTTTAGTTTAACATGTATCATGCTATGAAATAAATGTGGAAAAACGATTATTTGATGGAAAGTTGAACAAATCTAAATGACTCGTTTAAAAACCAAGGTAAAAGAACCCACATACAAAAGAAGATGACGAATTTAAAGTTCAGATACCTCCAATTACAGTTTAATGGGAGAAAATAATACTCCAATACTGCAATTGATATTTATGTTTACACTTTTTGTTATTTAACCCTTTACATAGGCAACAAATCTGCGGAATCTATTGAAACTCCCTTTATCCACAAATGATAGTATATTTATTGAACATAATTGGACAAAAGAAGAAATTGTTCAGTACGAGCAGCAATCCGTGTATCATAATATTGTCAAAAGCCGTCTGCTGCAGATAGATCAAAATGCGTCTGCATGTGGCAAATCGTTCCCTTTTGATATACGCCAATTTTCGCAAAGGGTTTAAAAGCAACGACTCCCGGACTCTTGATCACGAATTATAAGAGATCTGTTTCCGATCAAAGATTCCATACGGGCACACGATGTTCGTCATTGCGGATCTCGTATGTATCTGCACTGGTCGACCATGCCTTCCGCTTGGTTTTCGCTAAAGCGCCGCTCATATTAACGAGTCATCATGTATTCGTGGAGTGATCGGGGTCTGCAATTGTCGCAAATGCATTTGTGTTGGTTTTCATGTAACACAACTTATCAATGCGTAAAATGTAGGAACTCTGACCAGGTTTCGTTTATCGTAGGACACATAAGCTCCCTTGAGGTAAATGAATTATTTAAATATATAGGGTCATCTTGAGACGACGTTTTTTGCGCTATCGTCAGATCCAATAAACGAACAGCGAAGTTGTATGGTCCAATGTTAATCATAGTGTAACAGTAGTTAAAATATCAAACTGTATTTGTTCTTATGACGCTTTTGCACCAATCGTATACTGGGAAAATTATATAAGGTGTTATATAAAATTATGTATATATATATATGAGCCATTCCACGAGAAAACCAACATTATTGGATCTGCTTAATGTATCGACCCAGATCAGCCTGCGCAGTCCGCGCAGACTAATCCGGGCCGACACATTCCGTCTCAGGTGGATAGAGGTGTAAAGTAATGATTCCTGAAACAGAAAATCCTCAGAAGTTTAAACGTTTCTGTCCGGGTTAAACTGCGCGGCATGCTTAGGCTGATCCGGGTCGATACTTTACGCCGAGTCAATAATGTTGGTTCTATCGTGGAACGGCTCATATATGTTTAATATCAGTGAACCACGTCCTGCGAATAAGGGTCGTGTACACACTCAGATTAGCCTTTACATAAGCATAATCACACACAAGTCTTCACATGCCGCCTGTTAGGTATTTAGACAGAAATGCATCTGTTATGTAAACTAGTAGAAGTGTACCCATTAGTTGTACGCTAGAAAACATTTCAAGGGTGCAAATCGGAGCATCAATGAAATCCAAAGAAAATCACCAGACGTGACTCATATTTATTCAAAAACAATGTCCGTGAGGCATTTGCGACCAGTGTATATGAAGAGCAGCCAGCGCATTCGCTGTTCTTGTTGTGTAATGTCCGCTAATCAGTCATTGATGGTTTCAAGAAACTTCTTTTAAGCAGTTTCCATTTGGATCCTTAACATGGAGGCACAGAAAGAAGTCTTATCCAACACATGTCATAACAACGTTAAGGTGCGGGTTTTTTTTTTGGTCGCGAAAACCAACAATATAGACTCTTGTGTCATGTATAAACCCATATCAGCTTGCGAAGTCCGCGTATGCTAATCCGGGCTGACACATTCCGTCTTAGGTTGATAAATGTATAGTAATCCTGAAACAGAAAATCCACAGGAGGCGAATCGTGTCTGTCCGGATTAAGGTGC
This sequence comes from Serripes groenlandicus, assembly GCA_031761405.1. Taxonomy (NCBI): domain Eukaryota; kingdom Metazoa; phylum Mollusca; class Bivalvia; order Cardiida; family Cardiidae; genus Serripes; species Serripes groenlandicus. The sequence continues at coordinate 140,506,712 of JASEVX010000001.1, forward strand.
ACGACATGATTAGGCTAATCTGGGTCGATACTTTACGCAGAGTCAATCATTTTGGCTTTCTCGTGGAATGGCTCATAGTATATCGAAGAGTCGTGACGTAATTTCTTGACGTTTCTCGCATCTAAATTACAGGGCTATTATTATAATACAATGTCACATGTATAAACGTTTGTCAGAAGATAAATATAGCATACCACTTACTCTTTCAGCGCCGAAATGTTTAAAGTAGACTCTTCCATGTTCAAAAGCGGGCGTCTCCATTTCCCATTTAATAAGAGTTTTGGAATATTTTATTAACAAAGATGAAAACAATGCTGATTTCAGGTGAGACAGCTCGTTACGAGCGGACTCACCTGAGTCTGTATTGTTTGCACATTTGTTCAATATTGCCATTGGTGCTGAAAGAGTTCAAGGGGCGTACTCACGACTCTTCATGTCACAATTGTTTAATTAAACCATTCCAACATCAGCAAAACTGCAGCAGACGGCGATGAACGGATATAGGCAAAACTATTGAACATAAACGTATAACAGTGTTGAAAACATCGTGGCAATATGAGAACATTTGACCTGTTTCTCCTTTTTTTTTTCAAAATGCGTCTGCTGCAATTGAGTTAGAATGCGTCTGCAAGCGAGAAAGCGTTAAACGACAACAAATAACTTCAATAAATACTGAATAATACAACTAACCAGAACAATACCAATTGGATAATTCTTTAACAAAACGTGTACAGATTATTAAATTAATTAAACAAAAACAAAAACACAATTGGATTAATGTCTTATTAGTGTTCAAGGTAAAATATTGCCGTTAATCACACGATTAAGATATTCACAACCCGTTCTCACTTACAATAATACCGCAGTAGAGCATTTTTTCCTTCTGTCTGCTGCACATGCGTCCAAATTCGTCAGCATGTAGGAAATGTTTTACTTTTCAAAAGATATCGTCTGATGATGTCAATGTTCATTATATAACCATTTCCCACCTATAAGCTGTCAATGTTCATTATATAACCCTTTCCCACCTATAAGCTGTCAATGTTCATTATATAACCCTTTCCCACCTATAAGCTGTCAATGTTCATTATATAACCCTTTCCCACCTATAAGCTGTCAATGTTCATTATATAACCATTTCCCACCTATAAGCTGTCAATGTTCATTATATAACCCTTTCCCACCTATAAGCTGTCAATGTTCATTATATAACCCTTTCCCACCTTTAAGCTGTCAATGTTCATTATATAACCCTTTCCCACCTATAAGCTGTCAATGTTCATTATATAACCCTTTCCCACCTATAAGCTGTCAATGTTCATTATATAACCCTTTCCCACCTATAAGCTGTCAATGTTCATTATATAACCCTTTCCCACCTTTAAGCTGTCAAAGACGCATTTTGACGCAACCGCAGCAGACGACTTTTGAAAACATTGTGGGCAAAGGTGGAATTGGTCATGATGAGCAATTTCCATTTGGCAAATGTTTTCAACTTTTTAACAATTTTAACACTTTCCCTCATATAGACGCTTTCTGACGCCTCTGCAGCAGACGGCTTTTTGAAAACATAGTGACAAAAGAAGAAATTGCTCAAGATGAGCAATTTCTCCTTTTGACACAATGGTTTTCCACTTTTAGTCATAGTTATCCATTCAATTATGGAGATTTTCTATTTTTTGACAAAATATGTTGAAAAACGTCCGCTGCAGAATTGTCGTATGAGGGAAAGGGTTAAACTTTATGGAGATTTTTCAGGTTTTGTCACCATGTTTTCAAAGTCTGCTGCAGGTTTGCTGTATATTGGAAAGGGTTACATATCAGACAACAGTCGATATCTTGCGAAGAAACGGAAAGTCTTTTTTTCCCAAGGAGTGTTTTTATTATATTAAATGTCCGTATTGTTTAGTTATCAAGTCGAAACGATGGTAGAAGTTTTAGATCGAAACTTTCTAAAATGATATGTTTTACTTTCCACACGATATCGTATGCAGCAGCTGCTGTCAGTCTGATGATGTCAAGATTCATTATGTAATGACATTATGTTACTTCATTATGTAATTATCTGACAGCTGTCGATATCTTGCGTTATTCTAGTTTCCAGGAGTGTCTTTACAAAGTAGAAAAGATGGTAGAATTTTTAACTCGAAACTTTTGAAAAGGACATGTTTTATTTTCAACAAGATATCGTTTGCAGCTGTCCGGTGTAATTACGTATCTGTCAGCAGTCGATATTTTGTGAACAAATAAACGGATCGTGAAGTATGTGTCGTTTATCTATAAAAAAGAAACGAAATAATTTATAATTCTTTCAAATATAAACGAAAGTTTTAACTTTTCTCTAGATATCGCCTGATATTGTCAAGTTTCATTATGTAATACTGTGACAGCAGTGGATATATTGTGAAGACATAGAACGGGTCGTTAAGAACGTCGCTGTGGTCGAGTGGTTAGCGTCGGGGATTTCGAAACCGGGTGTCCCGGGTTCGATCCCCAGTCGCGGCACTACGGTCATGGTGGAGTGCCCTTGGGCAAGGCACATTTTCTAGCCTAGTACTGGTTTGTTTACCCAGGGATCATGATTTATTAAATTTAATTGCGCGCTAAATGCGCGCTAAATGACCTTAGCTGTCGATGCGCCATAAAACAATATACATTCATTCATCTATTTCCAGCAGTAATCTATATTTTACCAAAATGCGTGTTCAGTTACAAAATAGATACTTTGGTAGCAAAACGATACATTTTTCAACTTCCCCTTTTTCCTGTGAAACTTTCCAAAACGAAATGTTTTATAGTTAACAAGCTGTTGTCTGATCCTATCAAGTGTCATCATATTTGGAATCCGTTGATATCTTATGAAGAAATTGAATGGTTTGTGAAACACAAGTATATTTTCGTTTACAGTAAGGCTAATAGTATACCAAATGCGGGTTTAGTCACAAAGTAGAACCTATAGTAGAAAAACGAATCACTGTTCCATTGTCCCACGAAACTTTCGAAAATCGTCACGTCCAGACCCGTATTAAGTCGGTTCTATCATATACGTCACATCCAGACCCGTATCACGTCGGTTCTATCATATACGTCACGTCCAGACCCGTATTAAGTCGGTTCTATCATATACGTCACGTCCAGACCCGTATCACGTCGGTTCTATCATATACGTCACATCCAGACCCGTATCACGTCGGTTCTATCATATACGTCACGTCCAGACCCGTATTAAGTCGGTTCTATCATATACGTCACATCCAGAACCGTATCACGTCGGTTCTATCATATACGTCACGTCCAGACCCGTATCACGTCGGTTCTATCATATACGTCACGTCCAGACCCGTATCACGTCGGTTATATCATATACGTCACATCCAGACCCGTATCACGTCGGTTCTATCATATATGTCACGTCCAGACCCGTATTAAGTCGGTTCTATCATATACGTCACATCCAGACCCGTATCACGTCGGTTCTATCATATACGTCACGTCCAGACCCGTATCACGTCGGTTCTATCATATACGTCACGTCCAGACCCGTATCACGTCGGTTCTATCATATACGTCACGTCCAGACCCGTATTAAGTCGGTTCTATCATATACGTCACATCCAGACTCGTATCACGTCGGTTCTATCATATACATCACATCCAGACCCGTATCACGTCGGTTCTATCATATACGTCACATCCAGACCCGTATCACGTCGGTTCTATCATATACGTCACGTCCAGACCCGTATCACGTCGGTTCTATCATATACGTCACGTCCAGACCCGTATCACGTCGGTTCTATCATATACGTCACGTCCAGACCTGTATCACGTCGGTTCTATCATATATTGAGTTGATAGTTTCCAAACAGGTAACAAAAAACGCCTAGCAGGCGACTAGATGAGAATATTGAACATCTGTAAAAAACTAAATTTTGAATATCGAATAGAATTGAAAACACTGTGACAAAAAACGTGTTCTGCAGATGGACCGATATTGGTCCCCATATTAGGAAAGGTTATACTGATACTGAACTTTGCTTTTCATAATATATCGGTTGAAATTGTCAAGGGTACAGCATTCGATATCTTGAAAAGAAAATTAATGTGATCGTCTACTACAGATAAGAAATAATATGTTATGGACTTGACGTCTATTATACCTTACCCACATGCAGATACATTTTGACACGTTTGCAGTAGACGACTTTTGAAGACATTTTTAGCAAAGGGAGAAATTGCTGATGAGAAAGTTCTCAATTTTCCACAATGCTAAATACATTATATTTAATAATTATGCTTTCTGTAAAAGTAATTTTACATAGCTTTAACCGTTTGGGTCATTCATATTTTCCATTGATCGAACCGGGTATCCCGGTTTCGATCACCAGTCGCGGCACTCTCTGTCCGTCGTCCGTCGTCCGTCGTTAACATTTAGCTTTAAACATCATCTCCTCCTAAACCACGAGACCAATTTCGACCAAACTTCACAGGAATGTTCCTTTTGTGGTCCTCTTTCAAATGTGTTCAAAGATTTTTAAAAATTTCAAGTAGAACTTTGGTTGCTGTGGCATCAGAAAGGGAGCAAAATGTCCAGACTTTTTTCTTCTCTGAATCTGCTGGTAAGATTCCAATATAATTTTGTAGAAATATTCCTTGGGGGACCCTCTACAAAAATTGTTCAAGCCATACTGATTGGTTAGACAACATGTCAGCCAGGCGGCATCAGGAAAGGGGCAACATAACACAACTTAAAAGTTCCTATTTTATGAAATTGCTTGTCAGATTTTAAGAAAGTTGAATATAAATCTTACTACAGTGAACTTCAACTTAATTTGTTCAAGCCATAATGATTGGTTACAAAATCCTAGCCACCTTGCGTCATCACAAAAGGGGTATATTGACATTTAAGCTACAAAATGACAACTCTTACCATTCCACCTGACTAAATTCAACCTACCTCCACAGGAATATTCCTTTGGTGGTCCTCTTTCAATAGTGTTCGAAGATTTAAATTCCATGGAGAACTTTGGTTGCTGCGGCATCAGAAATTGGGCAAAATGTCCAAACTTTAAAATTCTTCTCCTCTGAATCTACTGGTCAGATACAAATATCATTTGGTAGAAATGTTCCTTGGGTGACTTTCTACACTTTCAAGCCATACTGATTGGTTGAAAAACATGACAGCTAGGCGCCATCAGGAAAGGCGCAAAATGAAAAAAAAATATAATTCCATTCTTATTAAAGTTCTTGTTAGATTTCAAGATACAACTTACCCTTACTGATAAGCTATTTCTCTATCAATGTCTACTGCTTGAACTTTCATTTGCACTCCTGATATAATTTTCCCAGATATTTGCAGTTAGATATTTGCAACTAACTTACTATCACTCAGGTGATCGATATAGGGACATCTTGGCCCTCTTGTTTTCCCCACAGAACAACAAAAAGTCGTTTTCATTTCTCAAAAGTGCTGAACATGTAGCCAGTTACGTATAAATATGTTTGTGTTAACAACTGGTGCGAAGTGTCAGGAAACACATGGTTATATGACTGAAATTATGTTGAAAACGGCGTTTAACTCCAATTAAACACACTCAATATAAAGCAATTTAAGCAGTCGCCTGCACTTGTTAACTTGCGTTCAGATCCAGTACAGGTAATCATATTTAATAGGGATATTTCAAGGCATCCAATTATCTGTAGGATTATCCAAATATATAACTTTCGAACGCGCCAGGCAAACAGGCATTTTCGAATACTTGTCTAAATGGTTTGGAGGAAAAATATCAATTACAATGAATGTTTCATTACCCTGCATTTACCAAGTTGTTTAATAGCAGCCTAATGTGATCGATTTACTTAATAAAAGGTATATGTGACTTAAACAGTGAAATAAACAAAACAAAAACATAATGTTAAGTGAAGTTTGTCTTTTGCCTGTGGAATTCTGTTAAATTCACACTAAATAACAAAGTAGAAATTATAGCAGAGAAACGAAACATGTTTCATCTTGAGGATTTTCTCTTTCTCCCACGAAATCTTCTAAATTAGTTGGCTACACACGCCGTGCTAAGCTATACTATACTCGTCCTATCATATATTGAGTTAACCAATTCCTAAACAATTTGCAGGAGACGACTTTTGAAACATCTAGATACAAATATTGCATCCCTTCATTAACTCAAGTTCTTATTCTTATAGAAGGGATTTTAAGAAATAAATTGTGTAAAAATGATAAATTACTCAAATTCTTAATTTGCCACAATGCTTTCTTCAGATACGTATGTATGCGAGAACGAGTTAAATATATGTGATTCATATCATTGCTACCTTTGTTTGTTTTATTGGGGTTTTACGCCGTTTTCAACATTATTTCAGTTATATCACGGCGACAGTCCACTTATTCATGATCCCTGGGTAAACAAACCAGTACTAGGCTAGACAATGTGCCTTGCCGAAGGGTACTCCTACATGACCGTGCAGCCACGACTGGGGATCGAACCCGGGACACCCGGTTTCAAATCCCTGACGCTAACCACTCGACCACGGCGGATTGCTACTACCTTTGTAAACAATAGTCTATAAAATGACTCCCCATAACGGAATCTTATAAAAAAAGGTTATTAAGCGTATACATATTGGGGCTACAGTTCTAGTGTTTGGTTAAGCGATGCATCTTAACTAAAGTACGTGTAGAAGAACAGTGAATGCTCTTGATGGACTGTGTGGAAGCGATGCATCTTAACTAAAGTACGTGTAGAAGAACAGTGAATGCTCTTGATGGACTGTGTGGATGCACAGCCTCGTCTGATTCTTCACTGAACGCAGATGCATAAAAGACTCAAAATCGCTTGTCTGGTATTCTACTATTCATAATTACTATAATATTAGCTACGACGTTACATAAATGAACCCAAGACACGTGTATGTCGTATATCTTTCAAAGCAGACAGCAAGCGACATTTTACGCGGAAAAGGTCAAAGAGAGCGTCTGCTCCAGTAAAAATGACAATCAAATCAGATTTATTTCAATAGAGAAGTTGAAAAAAAGCGGGATATCGGGTATAATTTCGTCCGTTGCTAACAAAATATTCTGTCAGTAATACACTTGCCTTCATAAATAATGCATACCTTATTAGCTCAGTTAGGGCTAAATCTGTGCAGATGTTAACCCATTCCCACATACAGCAAATCTGTAGCAGACGACATTGAAAATGTCTTCTTAAAAACATGGAGAATCTCTTTTAATTGTAGGTATAATTATAAAAGTTGAAATCATTGTGGCAAAAGGATAAATTGCTCGTTTAGAGCAAGTTCACCTTTTGTCACGATGTTTTCGAAAGTCGTCTGCTGCAGATGCGTCAACATGCGTCTATAGGTGGGAAAACGTTAAATAGTTGATTGCTGTAGTAGATAAAGTATCCGCCTTGAGAACGGGAGACTAGGGTTCGAGGCCCTTTTTTGCGATGAGGATATCAGCGGTAGTATGGCGCTTGGTGTACAGGAGCACCAGAGTCGTACGACCAATCGCACGTTAATTGTTCCTGATAGCGTAACACGACGTCACGTCAAAAAGTCATATTTAAGATTACGTTTGCAACGTCATAAAACGCTATTTCCTTTATCTAATTATATTTACTGAATATAACATTTTTCTTTCATAAATAATATTCAGATTCATTACGCTATGTAATTCGTAGTGCATTCGACTTTTTGACATACCTTTGCGATTGTAAAAAATGTTTTATAAGAAATTCATTTTTCGAATAACTACTTAATGTTAAACATTAAAGTGATCGTATATGCAAGAAGACCATTAACCCTTTCGCATATACAGATACTTTATGACGCCTCTGCAGCAGACGACCTTTTAAATAATTGTGGCAAAAGGAGAAATTGCTCATAATCTTACTATATTTTATAGAGATTTTCTATATTTTTGCCATGATACTTTCAAAATCGTATGACGCCTGTTCATAATTTTGTTTCTTTTGATCGTATAGAAAGCCCGGCTGTCAATCCAGGTTTATGAGTTTGAACCCCAGCTCGGCAAACATTCTTTTCGAATTTGAGAAAAGTCAATGCGACTAGCGTTACTCGTCTTGAACCAAATGACTAACAGCCTATGTGGAAAAGAAGCTACGACAATTGTGAACTGCGGGTCTGTCTGATCTGGTTCTGCACTGTCTGTCAATTAGTAAGAGAGTGTTCTAGGAAGTTTTAAAGCAATTTCTTACTTTAAGAATGGATACAATGGTAAGCTTTTTTTCCCCACGCGTGTAATACTTTCGTTAATGTTGGGTTTTCCAGACCACCAGTCATCTAGTCAGGGGCGTAGCTTGGCAATACTCAATGTGTAGGCCATCTCGTGAGAAAATCAACAGTGTGGACTCTGCGTAAAGTATCGACCCGGATCAGCCTAAGCATGCCACACAGGCGTACCCGGATATACACTTTTCGCCTCCTGTGGATTTTCTGTTTCAGGAATCACTACTCTATCTATCCCCCCTTAGACGGAATGTGTCGACCGGATCAGTCTGCGCGGATAGCGCAGGCTGATCTGGTCGATACATTACGCAGATGTGTATCGCCGCAGCTGCATTTTAGGGGGCATTTTTAGAAAAATGTGTAGGCACGTGCCTACAGTGCCTAAAGGGAGCTACGCCCCTGCTAGTCTTCACTCATTCATCATCAAGTGACTTCGACGATTCAATTTTACACGAAACAAACCTTATAACTTCACATCACCCGTAGGTCGATTTTCGTCTGACGTGGATCACTTAACGGTTAAAATACTAGGTCTTTCGGGAGATTACCTCTGTAAAGGCTGTAATTATATCACACTAATAAAGATCGATGGTCATAAAAAAAAAAAATTGCCACGTACAACAAATCTGTAACAGACGACTTTGAAAACATCAATAAAAGAAAGTACAAGTTTTCAATAAAATTGAAAACATTGCAGCAAAAAGAGAAATTGTTTAATTTGAGCAATTTCTCCTATTGCAACATTATTTTCAAAATGCGTCTGTAAGAGGGAAAGGGTTATATACTACAAACTTAAGCCCCTAAACCTTTTACTTTATTCCGTCAATAAGTAAGTGCATTCGGCGTTAAGTTGCTGAACACACCAATCATGACGGCGCCCTTTGGACATGGTGTAGCAAGCTTTTACCAAACCGGTTTAACCCTTTCAGCGCCGAATTGTTTAAAGTAGACTCTTCTATGTTCAAAATCGGACGACTCTATTTTCATGTTGTAGGATTTTTGGAATATTTTATAACTCACAGCCAAACAATGCAGATTTCAGGTGAGACAGCTCGTTACGAGCTGACTCACCTGAATCTGCATTGTTTGCAAAAAGCTCAATATTGCCTTTGGCGCTGAAAGAGTTAACATTTTTTACAGCGAAAATAGTTTTCTTCATTATTCATGTATTTATTCCAAACATCAACTTGTATTGGTCCGCTGAGAGGTTTCTGCAAATTAATTTTAGATTTAATAATTTACTATACATCCTATTGCGATCGATATACATGTATAAGGCGTGACCATTCTAGTCGCCATTGTTGATTCATGCCAGATGTTCTAATTTCCTACAGTACGCCGGGTACCATACTAACAATGTAACTGCGCCGTTATGTAATTTCCTACAGTGATCCGGGTACCGGGCTAACAATGTAACTGCGCCGTTATGTTATGCACGTAAACAAATTGCATGCCAGTGAATAGTTTTCGCAAAAACACGAACATCTTATTTATGATACAGTGTCCATTGAACAAGTGCTGTTGGTGAATGAACGTAGTTTCCAATTCATAAACAGAGACATTTCAGAAATTTGACAATTGGGACATTCGTGATATGTGAACAATACCTATCGTATAATTCAGTTTAAACAGGAGGATACACTCGAGTTTATATACTTGATTTGTCTTACCGAAGATCGATATTTATTCCAATAGGTATATATATCCCTTCATTATATGTGTCTTCCGATTTCACATTTTCGCCGTACCGAACTGTTATCATAGATGGATTTACACTGTATGAATCACATAACCCTTTCCCGCATACAGATGCTTTCTGACGCCTCTGCAGCAGAAAGCTTTTGAAAACATCATGGCCAATGGAGAAAATGCTCATGATGAGCATTTTCTCCTTTTGCTAGAGTGTTTTCACTTCTTTTAAGAAATTACATATGTTTGCCTTGATGATTTCAAAGTCGTCTGCTGCATATGTGTTGTTTATCCGAGTAGGACCGGGACAAAGCAAGAATCTGGAAGCCGGAGCAAATACATACTGGACTTAAAGCGACCAGTACTTAACTATATAATCTGTGTTATAAATTAATAAACAACATGAATAAACCAATACATTTGTTTTATTACCACACAAGCAGTTTTCAAAGTAAATCATATCATATTGTATGTTGGCATGAATGGGCGCGACTTCCATAAAACATTGACAATTTGTAAGAGTGGGCTAAGCAACTAAACAAGAGTGGGCTGCCAGCTAAATCAGCTTTTTAAGGGCTAGCCCCAATATTATTGTTCTAAAGATTTAGCTACCTAAATTAATATCTTTAGCCCCAAATTTTCTATAAGCAATCGTCATAGTCAATTTCTAACACTCCAAGAATGAAAACCAGCCAACCCTGGGATTCAGAGGTAGGCAGCTTCAAATAGAAGGTTAAAATATTGAGTAAATGCAACACCAACTTACATATTTAAATATCACAACAAATAAACACCAGACCGAAAGGTTCGCTGACCGCCGACCCGTGTACCAATGTCATAATGGAAGACGCGCCGAATTATTGTACTTGAAGTCCTAAAACTTCTCTTGAAATGTCTATAATTGCGTAAGGCGAAGGAACCACAGTGACTGTATGAGATCATCTCGGACTCAAACGGTGAAACCAATGAATGCATCCGTCTTCAGGTCCCATAACTCCGGATAGATAATCTGAAATATAACGAAAACCTGGCACAGCAACCGTTATTAACAAATGAGGGGAGGAGGGCGAGTCTTTATTTTTTTCCCGCTGTCTTCCTAGGGTAGATTAAAAAGGCCGGTGTTGGCTGTGTAGCGTAACGTTTACACATGCATGAGAAATACCAACCATCCCATTCCCCTCCGATAACATTCGACTATGGATGAACCATAATCGCATTTATGGGCAGGGTTAAACAAACACACTGCTAAGTCTGCTTTTGTATACTATGTGTTGTACGGTTGACCTCAAATGGTCAAGATTGTATTCCCAACCCACATACGTCAATCATCAATTTGAGAGATTATTGAGCTCTAAAGATGACCACGTGTTTACTATAAGCATTGTCATATTCTAAACGATGGAGTATTTACTTGATGGATTGTACATCCTAACGGGTTCTTAGTAGCTCATGCAGCTTTCGAGAAAATATCTATAAATGAGCCGTCCATTGAGAAAACCAACATAATGGCCTCTGCGTAATGTATCGACCCAGATCAGCCTGCGCAGTGCGCGCAGACTGATCTGGGCCGACACATTCCGTCTCAGGTGGAAAGAGGTATAGAGTACTGATTCCTGAAACAGAAAATCCACAGGAGGCGAAAAGTGTCTGTCCGGGTAACTGTGCGGCATGGTCCGGTTTGATACTTTACGCAGAGTCCATAGTGTTGGTTTTCTCGCGAGTCGGCTCAAATGTTGAACACATTTTAATCTATTCTCGATCGCACAAAGTGTGTCGAGAGTTTGATTTTTGGTTGGTTTATTATTCTGTTCGGCGATAAGTATATTGTATTGGTAGGAATGGAAATGTTATTCTGTTCGGCGATACGTGTATTGTATTGGTAGGAATATTGTTCGGTTCGGCGATAAGTTTGTTGTATTGGTTGGAATGGTGTTAGGTTCGGCGATAAGTGTATTATATTGGTAGGAATGTTGTTCCGTTAGGCGATAAGTTTGTTGTATTGGTAGGAATGTTGTTCGGTTCGGCGATAAGTGTATTGTATTGGTAGGAATGTTGTTCGGTTCGGCGATAAGTGTATTGTATTGGTAGGAATGTTGTTCGGTTCGGCGATAAGTGTATTGTATTGGTAGGAATGTTGTTCTGTTAGGCGATAAGTTTATTGTATTGGTAGGAATGTTATTCTGTTAGGCGATAAGTTTGTTGTATTAGTAGGAACGTTGTTCTGTTCGGCGATAAATTTGTTGTATTGGTAGGAATGTTGTCCTATTAGGCGATAAGTTTATTGTATTGGTAGGAATGTGGTTCTGTTCGGCGATAAGTTGTTGTATTGGTAGGAATGGTGTTCGGTTCGGCGATAAGTTTGTTGTATTGGTAGGAATGTTGGATGGTTGGTTGATTCACTTGGTTGGTTGGAATGTAGTTGGTTGTTTAGTTGTTTGTTCTGGTAGATTGAAAAAATTCAGTTGTTTATTCAAGTATTTTATTTCAAAGTTCTTTAGACAAGCTTTTCTGGACTTAAACTGTGAATATTCAATTATATTTAAAGATTTATTAACAGTGACAGTAAGCCTTCTTAAATACATTACAGGATAATGTCAATTCTCGCCTTCGGTCAAATTGTTCAAATTCACTTAATAAGCCCACTAAAATAATCATCCACTAGACGACCTCACTCTCGTTTTGCGTTAGGTGTTTTAGACCAGAATATCCGGGAACTTTAGATGGTTCATTATACTATGTATACGCCTGTTTTAGAATGGACATCCAAAGTAAATATGCGGCTGCGTGCAGTCACAAGGTTATATGCTCGACTTAGCCCTTTCCCAAATGCAACAACTTTGCAACAGATTTTTTGAAAACACAGTGGCAAATATATGGAAATTACTTACAAATTAAAGTCTAAATATTGCATATATTTGAAAACATTGTGAAAAAAGGAAAAATTGCTCATTATGACCAATGTATTCTTTTGCCACATTGTTCTCAAAAGTTGTCTGAGAAAGGGTTAAAGAGTAGATGCAATCCGATCTCCACGAAGGTGGTAACACCATACTACTATGAATGCTATTGGTTATATCTACATATGGAGTTTTAACCAATTATTTGAAGAAAATTACTTTTACAGAGCGCTCTGTAACTAAAGACATACCTTATTTAGTATACAGATTTAAAGGCTTAATACCTGGGTTTAATTTGATAATCAGTATAAATGCTTCTATAATCTAAAGGTTTTGATTTCTGGGAAATTATGTTTAACGGGGCGTGCGGTATATGGACAGCCATATTGAATAAGACGGATTAGATATAGCGTAGGTTGCTCAGTCGGTAGCGACGCGGGCTTACCCCAGCTCGGTCAACATTCTTTCAGACGTTTGACAAAAGTCAATACGACAAGCAATATTCGCCTTACACCAGTGGGCTAACAGGCTATGTAGAAAAGCAGCCAGTTACTTGGACAGACTGCTGTCCCATTATGAGCAATTTCTTTTTTATGCAATATTTTTTAGAAATCGTAGAAAGCGTCTGTATGTGAGAAAGGGTTAAACTGATAGTGTTCATATCGTAACAATGGCAACGTGAGACGATACCAAAGAATAAAAAGAAATATTATGAAATGCGCGTAGGGAAACACCTGCTATCACTAAATTGGTTTGGAAAGCGCTTAATTCCAATGATGTCAATTGTGTTATGTATTCAGGAAATGTCAGTTAATTGTCTGTGGTCATCTTCTATATGGTATATTAATAGGCCCACAGAGACCTTCTCCTTTTAATGTCAAAGAGCTAGGAATTTTCTCCTGGTAGAACTAAAAGGGTGCAATGAAATCAGAACCATCGCCATGACGCTTGTTTCAAATAAACGCTAACGTTCAGACAGTTCAAATGTCGACCAACATCAACACTCATCGCCATGACGCTTGTTTCAAATAAACGCTAACGTTTAGACAGTTCAAATGTCGACCAACATCAACATTCATCGCCATGAATCTTGTTTCAAATAAACGCTGACATTCAGACAGTTCAAATGTCGACCAACATCAACACTTATTGCCATGACTCTTGTTTCAAATAAACGCTGACATCCAGACAGTTCAAATGTTGACCAACATCAACACTCATCGCCATGACTCTTGTTTCAAATAAACGCTGACATTCAGACAGTTCAAATGTCGACCAACATCAACACTCATCGCCATGACTCTTGTTTCAAATAAACGCTGACATTCAGACAGTTCAAATGTCGACCAACATCAACACTCATCGCCATGACGCTTGTTTCAAATAAACGCTAACATTCAGACAGTTCAAATGTCAACTTACATCAACACCCATCGCCATTTATTCTTGTTTCAAATAAAGGCTGACGTTAACACAGTTCAAATGTCAATTTGCATCAACACCCATTGCCATTTATTCATAAACCGCATCTGTGGTGTAGTGGTAGAGCGTCCACCTCGGGTGCGGGAGGTCGCGGGTTCAATCCCCGGCAGGGTCATACCAAATACTTTAAAAATTGGTAGTAATGGCTTCCCTCCTTGGTGCTCAGTGTTGCGGGGTTAACATTACGAGTGACTGGCGCTGATGTCAACATAAATAGACCAGTAGTACTGGTAATCTGCCAAGGAAATGCCGTGATATAACTGAAATATTGTTGAAAGCAGCATAAAATACCAAACAATCAATCAATCAATCAATCAATCAATTACACAGCTTAAATGTTAGCAAATACATTTACTCAGCAGCGTTAAGTTACTGTAACATCCACTGATTGTTTCTTGTAAGAGAAAATACCCTGGTTATACTAGACTGAGGTGCAATCTAATTACATAGATCTTCGATGATCTCAATGCCACGAATGTCGGTGCAATGTGTGGTTTCAGCACACGTTGTTCCAATTACCAAATGGACGTTGTCCAGAAAAACAACTTTGATGAAATGTTTACTCGAGTGGAAATTGACATGGCTGTTCATGCAAGCTAATGATGCTAATGGACACTGTTTTACAGACGTTTTCCTGAAATCTTCAATGATTAATTTGTGAACGGATCAGAGCCAAATAGGACTGTACGTATGCGTTGGCCGGTCTGGATTTTACACGGATCACATACGCCTTGTTCAATTAACAGCTCAATTCTAAGCAGGAATGTGTTTCTATTGTAATGAGATTAGTTAATCTTGTTTGAATTTTGTTCGAGATAGTTGTCAAGGGTCAAATTATTTCCTAATTTCCTAGCTAAATTAATTCTCCGTTGGGACTATTCTTTCTTACACAAACACCTCCTTCAGGTGATATCTGTACTGCTGTATGTTTCCCAGATTTCTCTAGTTTTAGGCTTTCCGATATATTTGTTTATATTTGTATAAAGTTGATATAATACCATTTTAGTGTTGTTAATAATCTTGCAGCTTGGATCTTTTCGCATTAGAACTCACGTATGTAAGTCATTCAGTACAGCTTTATTGGACACTTTCTGTTTCTGATTTTGAAAAAGGTCGGGCGAGATCATTACTTTCTTGTAATTGATTTTGACCAGTCAAAATTACAGCGTACACAAAAACGGACATCTGAGCTTCAAACGACATCTGTTCATAAACCATTGGACCGATAGCAATCAAACTCTTTCGAAATGTTCATATACATTATTACATATACAAAGAGTTTATATACATTATTAATGTCCCCCTCATTTGCATTGTCCATTTGTTGCATATTCAACTCTTGGAAGAATTTGCAACTATAAGTTTACGTAGGTGATCGATTAAGGGTCATTTTTGCATTCTTGTGTTTTATTTACTTTTGTGATGAGTAACTGTAATGAATAAGTATTTTACTAATTCTTAAAGCCGAGCTCTGATAGCACAGTCGGTAAAGACGAACCTTATAGAGATCATCATAATTTGTGTTGACTATGGGTTCGATGTCGTATTTAATTAACTCTATATAAAAGAAGAGCCACATAAGGCTGAAACATGTCTTATTGTATCGGGGTAGCAGTGAAGAACTTATATAAAATGAAAGCACAAGATGTCACCTCGGACAAGATTTTAGAATTCGGGCGGAGCTTATTTTCTAATATGTTAATGTAGAAAAACTTAAAAATTCTTCTTGGCCAAAAAGTACTGTTTGAAAATAATTTGGCACAGGTGCTTCTTGTCCAATATATCTTTGTATGGCATCAAAACGCAGACCCGGGATGTATTAAGATTTACCTAACACTCCACGCACCCGGGCGTGGGCTGGGTATAAGACGTAGAAGTTTGGTCGGTATCTTAATTTTATCCAAGTTATCCGTGACACAGATAAATTCTGCCGCGTGTATTTAGCAGCGTAGCTACATATAATTTTGTTCTTACCATTCTGAAATCGACACCAAAGTAAAAATTAAAAAAGAACGACTATAGAAGAGGATATTAAAAAAGAAATCGGTGTGATCTAGATTGATAATTAGATTGCTTAGGTGTTTTTTTCTTCAGAAAGCTAATCAACTTGGTGTGATAGGGGCGCTAAACCTAAATATAATTCCGGTAATGGTATCACACCACGTAAGTCGAGATTGCATTAATAAGAATCAACACTTTTCCTCAGTCCTTACGCCTACATAAATGTACTTAGTGTTTCGTAGAAAAATAACCTTGAATATATATGTCATAATCAAATGAAACGTTCGGATTTTTTCACGACCTGAAAAGATCCAAAGCACCCTGGGTCATTCTTATTGGCGCATGTGTTTTGGCCCTTTTACTACAAGAACCGTTTTTGTGAAGCCCATGCAGAGTCAGGAAAGCCGGCACATATGAGACGTCTGACGTGGCACTATAATATGTACGGTGCCCTATTCAACATCTTCATTTTGATCTTTGTAGAATTGACTATGGGCTGTTCCAAATGCAAAGCTTTTAAAACAAGTCCATTTTAAAAATTCAGCATTGAAAGGCTTAACACTTTCGTTGACTACGTTACAGTTTTGTTTACTGACAAACTGGTTATCAATTTGCCAATCCCCCAGTGTTATGTTTCTGAAACAACTCTGTTTGTTTCACATCCGTTATAAAGGTCACTATGGAGTTTCTATTCCCTTACCTCTGATCCTGAATTACTTGTTTATGATTTAGAAGATTCATTTAGTAATGAACTTTTACCAAAACTGTTATAATGTAAAACAAGATGAAAATGTTTTAATCACCAGGCTTTACATTATCACGACTCAGGCCGAGCTCCGGTTAAACTCTTGGTAACGACGTAGGCTGTGTCAATCTAGGGATTGTGAGTTTCAACCAAGGCCGAGCCCGGTTACACATTCAGTAACGACGTGTGCTGTGTCAATCTAGGGATTGAGAGTTTCAACCAAGGCCGAGCCCCGGTTACACACTTGGTAACGACGAAGGCTGTGTCAATCTAGGGATTGAGAGTTTCAACCAAGGCTGCGCCCCGGTTACACACTCGGTAACGACGTGTGCTGTGTCAATCTAGGGAGTGTGAGTTTCAACCAAGGCCGAGCCCCGGTTACACACTTGGTAACGACGTAGGCTGTGTCAATCTAGGAATTGTGAGTTTCAACCAAGGCCGAGCCCCGGTTACACACTCGGTAACTACGTGGACTGTGTCAATCTAGGGAGTGTGAGTTTCAACCAAGGCCGAGCCCCGGTTACACACTTGGTAACGACGTAGGCTGTGTCAATCTAGGAATTGTGAGTTTCAACCAAGGCCGAGCCCCGGTTACACACTCGGTAACTACGTGGACTGTGTCAATCTAGGGATTATGAGTTTCAACCAAGGCCGAGCCCTGGTTACACACTCGGTAACGACGTAGGCTGTGTCAATCTAGGGATTGTGAGTTTCAATCAAAGGCCGAGCCCCGGTTACACACTCGGTTACGACGTAGGCTGTGTCAATCTAGGGATTGAGAGTTTCAACCAAGGCCGAGCCCCGGTTACATGCTCGGTAACGACGTGGACTGTGTCAATCTAGGGATTGTGAGTTTCAACCCTAGCTCGGTCATTAGTCTATCCGACGTTTGACAAGGGTCAATTTCGACTGGCGTCGTTTGCCTTCTTCCAATCGAGCTAACAATCTATGTTTGAAAACAGCAATTTGCTTTGAAAGACTGTTGTATTGAGTACATGTGTGCTAAATTGGCCGCCGTGATAAGACTGAAATAGACTGTTGTATTGAGTACATGTGTGCTAAATTGGCCGCTGTGATAAGATTGAAATAGACTGTTGTATTGAGTACATGTGTGCTAAATTGGCCGCCGTGATAAGACTGAAATAGACTGTTGTATTGAGTACATGTGTGCTAAATTGGCCGCCGTGATAAGACTGAAGTAATATTGAAAAAGACGTTAATGAGTCAATACTCTTTCACTGCCGAATTTCACAAAGTCGGCTCTCCCATGTTGAACATTGTACCGCTCCATTTGTTGTCCAATAGAAAAGGACATTTGGTAAACAATAATGTTGCATTGATTGTAAAAGCCTTGAATTGCCTTTGGCGAAAGGGTTAAGGTCATCTCTGATCGTGAATACATACGAGGATGTTGGTTTCTCTAAATTAGATTCCCTTCTAATATAAATAACTTCATTATTGTTTAGATATGTAATTAACTTCTATCCTTTCTATAAGCAAACACTGTTAGAATAGAGCTTATTTTCTAATATGTTAATGTAGAAAAACTTAAAAATTCTTCTTGGCCAAAAAGTACTGTTTGAAAATAATTTGGCACAGGTGCTTCTTGTCCAATATATCTTTGTATGGCATCAAAACGCAGACCCGGGATGTATTAAGATTTACCTAACACTCCACGCACCCGGGCGTGGGCTGGGTATAAGACGTAGAAGTTTGGTCGGTATCTTAATTTTATCCAAGTTATCCGTGACACAGATAAATTCTGCCGCGTGTATTTAGCAGCGTAGCTACATATAATTTTGTTCTTACCATTCTGAAATCGACACCAAAGTAAAAATTAAAAAAGAACGACTATAGAAGAGGATATTAAAAAAGAAATCGGTGTGATCTAGATTGATAATTAGATTGCTTAGGTGTTTTTTTCTTCAGAAAGCTAATCAACTTGGTGTGATAGGGGCGCTAAACCTAAATATAATTCCGGTAATGGTATCACACCACGTAAGTCGAGATTGCATTAATAAGAATCAACACTTTTCCTCAGTCCTTACGCCTACATAAATGTACTTAGTGTTTCGTAGAAAAATAACCTTGAATATATATGTCATAATCAAATGAAACGTTCGGATTTTTTCACGACCTGAAAAGATCCAAAGCACCCTGGGTCATTCTTATTGGCGCATGTGTTTTGGCCCTTTTACTACAAGAACCGTTTTTGTGAAGCCCATGCAGAGTCAGGAAAGCCGGCACATATGAGACGTCTGACGTGGCACTATAATATGTACGGTGCCCTATTCAACATCTTCATTTTGATCTTTGTAGAATTGACTATGGGCTGTTCCAAATGCAAAGCTTTTAAAACAAGTCCATTTTAAAAATTCAGCATTGAAAGGCTTAACACTTTCGTTGACTATGTTACAGTTTTGTTTACTGACAAACTGGTTATCAATTTGCCAATCCCCCAGTGTTATGTTTCTGAAACAACTCTGTTTGTTTCACATCCGTTATAAAGGTCACTATGGAGTTTCTATTCCCTTACCTCTGATCCTGAATTACTTGTTTATGATTTAGAAGATTCATTTAGTAATGAACTTTTACCAAAACTGTTATAATGTAAAACAAGATGAAAATGTTTTAATCACCAGGCTTTACATTATCACGACTCAGGCCGAGCTCCGGTTAAACTCTTGGTAACGACGTAGGCTGTGTCAATCTAGGGATTGTGAGTTTCAACCAAGGCCGAGCCCGGTTACACATTCAGTAACGACGTGTGCTGTGTCAATCTAGGGATTGAGAGTTTCAACCAAGGCCGAGCCCCGGTTACACACTTGGTAACGACGAAGGCTGTGTCAATCTAGGGATTGAGAGTTTCAACCAAGGCTGAGCCCCGGTTACACACTCGGTAACGACGTGTGCTGTGTCAATCTAGGGAGTGTGAGTTTCAACCAAGGCCGAGCCCCGGTTACACACTTGGTAACGACGTAGGCTGTGTCAATCTAGGAATTGTGAGTTTCAACCAAGGCCGAGCCCCGGTTACACACTCGGTAACTACGTGGACTGTGTCAATCTAGGGAGTGTGAGTTTCAACCAAGGCCGAGCCCCGGTTACACACTTGGTAACGACGTAGGCTGTGTCAATCTAGGAATTGTGAGTTTCAACCAAGGCCGAGCCCCGGTTACACACTCGGTAACTACGTGGACTGTGTCAATCTAGGGATTATGAGTTTCAACCAAGGCCGAGCCCTGGTTACACACTCGGTAACGACGTAGGCTGTGTCAATCTAGGGATTGTGAGTTTCAATCAAAGGCCGAGCCCCGGTTACACACTCGGTTACGACGTAGGCTGTGTCAATCTAGGGATTGAGAGTTTCAACCAAGGCCGAGCCCCGGTTACATGCTCGGTAACGACGTGGACTGTGTCAATCTAGGGATTGTAAGTTTCAACCCTAGCTCGGTCATTAGTCTATCCGACGTTTGACAAGGGTCAATTTCGACTGGCGTCGTTTGCCTTCTTCCAATCGAGCTAACAATCTATGTTTGAAAACAGCAATTTGCTTTGAAAGACTGTTGTATTGAGTACATGTGTGCTAAATTGGCCGCCGTGATAAGACTGAAATAGACTGTTGTATTGAGTACATGTGTGCTAAATTGGCCGCTGTGATAAGATTGAAATAGACTGTTGTATTGAGTACATGTGTGCTAAATTGGCCGCCGTGATAAGACTGAAATAGACTGTTGTATTGAGTACATGTGTGCTAAATTGGCCGCCGTGATAAGACTGAAGTAATATTGAAAAAGACGTTAATGAGTCAATACTCTTTCACTGCCGAATTTCACAAAGTCGGCTCTCCCATGTTGAACATTGTACCGCTCCATTTGTTGTCCAATAGAAAAGGACATTTGGTAAACAATAATGTTGCATTGATTGTAAAAGCCTTGAATTGCCTTTGGCGAAAGGGTTAAGGTCATCTCTGATCGTGAATACATACGAGGATGTTGGTTTCTCTAAATTAGATTCCCTTCTAATATAAATAACTTCATTATTGTTTAGATATGTAATTAACTTCTATCCTTTCTATAAGCAAACACTGTTAGAATAGAGCTTATTTTCTAATATGTTAATGTAGAAAAACTTAAAAATTCTTCTTGGCCAAAAAGTACTGTTTGAAAATAATTTGGCACAGGTGCTTCTTGTCCAATATATCTTTGTATGGCATCAAAACGCAGACCCGGGATGTATTAAGATTTACCTAACACTCCACGCACCCGGGCGTGGGCTGGGTATAAGACGTAGAAGTTTGGTCGGTATCTTAATTTTATCCAAGTTATCCGTGACACAGATAAATTCTGCCGCGTGTATTTAGCAGCGTAGCTACATATAATTTTGTTCTTACCATTCTGAAATCGACACCAAAGTAAAAATTAAAAAAGAACGACTATAGAAGAGGATATTAAAAAAGAAATCGGTGTGATCTAGATTGATAATTAGATTGCTTAGGTGTTTTTTTCTTCAGAAAGCTAATCAACTTGGTTTGATAGGGGCGCTAAACCTAAATATAATTCCGGTAATGGTATCACACCACGTAAGTCGAGATTGCATTAATAAGAATCAACACTTTTCCTCAGTCCTTACGCCTACATAAATGTACTTAGTGTTTCGTAGAAAAATAACCTTGAATATATATGTCATAATCAAATGAAACGTTCGGATTTTTTCACGACCTGAAAAGATCCAAAGCACCCTGGGTCATTCTTATTGGCGCATGTGTTTTGGCCCTTTTACTACAAGAACCGTTTTTGTGAAGCCCATGCAGAGTCAGGAAAGCCGGCACATATGAGACGTCTGACGTGGCACTATAATATGTACGGTGCCCTATTCAACATCTTCATTTTGATCTTTGTAGAATTGACTATGGGCTGTTCCAAATGCAAAGCTTTTAAAACAAGTCCATTTTAAAAATTCAGCATTGAAAGGCTTAACACTTTCGTTGACTATGTTACAGTTTTGTTTACTGACAAACTGGTTATCAATTTGCCAATCCCCCAGTGTTATGTTTCTGAAACAACTCTGTTTGTTTCACATCCGTTATAAAGGTCACTATGGAGTTTCTATTCCCTTACCTCTGATCCTGAATTACTTGTTTATGATTTAGAAGATTCATTTAGTAATGAACTTTTACCAAAACTGTTATAATGTAAAACAAGATGAAAATGTTTTAATCACCAGGCTTTACATTATCACGACTCAGGCCGAGCTCCGGTTAAACTCTTGGTAACGACGTAGGCTGTGTCAATCTAGGGATTGTGAGTTTCAACCAAGGCCGAGCCCGGTTACACATTCAGTAACGACGTGTGCTGTGTCAATCTAGGGATTGAGAGTTTCAACCAAGGCCGAGCCCCGGTTACACACTTGGTAACGACGAAGGCTGTGTCAATCTAGGGATTGAGAGTTTCAACCAAGGCTGAGCCCCGGTTACACACTCGGTAACGACGTGTGCTGTGTCAATCTAGGGAGTGTGAGTTTCAACCAAGGCCGAGCCCCGGTTACACACTTGGTAACGACGTAGGCTGTGTCAATCTAGGAATTGTGAGTTTCAACCAAGGCCGAGCCCCGGTTACACACTCGGTAACTACGTGGACTGTGTCAATCTAGGGAGTGTGAGTTTCAACCAAGGCCGAGCCCCGGTTACACACTTGGTAACGACGTAGGCTGTGTCAATCTAGGAATTGTGAGTTTCAACCAAGGCCGAGCCCCGGTTACACACTCGGTAACTACGTGGACTGTGTCAATCTAGGGATTATGAGTTTCAACCAAGGCCGAGCCCTGGTTACACACTCGGTAACGACGTAGGCTGTGTCAATCTAGGGATTGTGAGTTTCAATCAAAGGCCGAGCCCCGGTTACACACTCGGTTACGACGTAGGCTGTGTCAATCTAGGGATTGAGAGTTTCAACCAAGGCCGAGCCCCGGTTACATGCTCGGTAACGACGTGGACTGTGTCAATCTAGGGATTGTGAGTTTCAACCCTAGCTCGGTCATTAGTCTATCCGACGTTTGACAAGGGTCAATTTCGACTGGCGTCGTTTGCCTTCTTCCAATCGAGCTAACAATCTATGTTTGAAAACAGCAATTTGCTTTGAAAGACTGTTGTATTGAGTACATGTGTGCTAAATTGGCCGCCGTGATAAGACTGAAATAGACTGTTGTATTGAGTACATGTGTGCTAAATTGGCCGCTGTGATAAGATTGAAATAGACTGTTGTATTGAGTACATGTGTGCTAAATTGGCCGCCGTGATAAGACTGAAATAGACTGTTGTATTGAGTACATGTGTGCTAAATTGGCCGCCGTGATAAGACTGAAGTAATATTGAAAAAGACGTTAATGAGTCAATACTCTTTCACTGCCGAATTTCACAAAGTCGGCTCTCCCATGTTGAACATTGTACCGCTCCATTTGTTGTCCAATAGAAAAGGACATTTGGTAAACAATAATGTTGCATTGATTGTAAAAGCCTTGAATTGCCTTTGGCGAAAGGGTTAAGGTCATCTCTGATCGTGAATACATACGAGGATGTTGGTTTCTCTAAATTAGATTCCCTTCTAATATAAATAACTTCATTATTGTTTAGATATGTAATTAACTTCTATCCTTTCTATAAGCAAACACTGTTAGATGCAACGTTTTCTGACGCATTTGCAGGCATCAGAAGACTTTTGAAAACACTGCGACATAAGGAGAAATACCTTATAATGAGCAATTTCCCCTTTTGGGACAATGTTTTCAACTATTTTCTATATTTTTACTATATGTTATAATGTATTTTTGTGTAGATATTTTCCTAGTCCTTTGCTGCCGATTTGTTATATGTTGGAAACGGTGAAGCCACGCCTTATCTGACTGTTAGGCTAATTGGTATCAGACAGAAAATTCCAGTATTCAATTAATTCGATCTTGCTCAGGTTTTGCCATAACCATTATTTCCCTTTAACCCTTTCCCACATACAGCAAATCTGCAGCAGACGACTTTAAACATGTCTGCTTAAAAATATGGAAAGTCTCTATTAGTGTAGGTATATTTACTGAAAAAGGTTGAAAACTTTGTGGCAAAAAGTGGTTTTGAGCATTTTCTCTTTTTGTAACAATGTTTTCAAACGTCGTCTGCTGCAGATGCGTCAGCATACGTCTACATGTGGGAAAGAGATAAACAAGAAAACGAATGATTGCTTTAACCCTTTCCCTCATATAGACGCTTTCTGACGCCTCTGCAGAAGACGGGATTTTTGAAAACATAGTGACAAAAGAAGAAATTGCTCAAAACGAGCAAATTCTTCTTTTGCCACAATCTTTTCCATCTTTAGTCTGACAAAGTATGTTTAAAGTCGTCTGCTGCAGAATTGACGTATGAGGGAAAGAGTTAAAGAAGTGGAAGCTGAAGCCTTAGACGTTGAGTCAGTTATTGTCGTGAGTAAACGTAACACGACGTTACGTTTACAACTCGTAATTTTAAAACGTTGTGGGGAAAACAATGCATGAAACATTTAATGTCATTCAGTGTTGATTTTTACCAATTTACGCCAACATTTGACGCGACGTCAGTCTTTAATCTGAATTTTAGTGGAAATACAGTTAATCCAAACTGTGCGTATATTGACAACATATGGAAAATCTTTCTAAGTAAAAGAATAATTGTTAAATACAGTTGAAAATTGAGTAATTTCTACTTTTGCGATAATGTTTTAGAAGGCAATTGACTTTTGATGAGACCTCGTAACCCAAGACTTTTAAAATGTATAAGCAAACATATGGAAAATCTTTCTAAGTAAAAGAATAATTATTAGATACAGTTGAAAATTGAGTAATTTCTACTTTTGCGATAATGTTTTAGAAGGCATCTGCTGCGGATGCGTTGAAATGCAATTTGGAAATGCTTAACATTATATTTCATTCCTAAATTGGTATCACCCGTCCATAGTAACCATAGAAATAGACATAGACATACACATATACACATAGACATAGACATATACATAGACATAGACATAGACATAGACATATATACATAGACATATACATATACATATACATATATACTAGGGATGGGAACGAATATTGAAAACGATATTCGAATATTCGTTTTCCTTATTCGAATATATTCGAATATTCGATTTTCGAATCAGAAATCGGTATCCGATTTCAGGTTATTCCATTCAGATACTCCCGTTTTCTTTTTCAAATAATGGCAATTTTCCAAGTAAAGGTATGAGCTATTGTTTACGTATATATTTCATGTTTTCAACTGAACTTACACCGTCTCTTTTTCCCCAACAGATGTATTCGATTTTCAATTTGAAGTAAATCAAGAAATAAATCCCTTCCAAACGATAAACTAAATCGCAACGTTTTGTGAGCCGTATATTCATTCAGGTGTCGCTTTTAACCGAGTTTAATATTGAATCGAATCAAATAATTAACGAAATAATTATAAATCTTATTCATACAAAAAGCATAGGGAGTTGGGTGATATTTCTTTTACCGATTTCGTCTAGTCAATTTAACCGCGTGTTGGAAGAAAACAAAATCGCGGACGATTCAATTTGTTCGCTTATGTGACTTCATTTTTGAAGAGGTAAAGAGGAAAGCTGCAAACTTTTGAGACGTAATGCGATGTTTACATATGATTTATTAAATGTTTGCAACAGCTGTCTTTGATGTAAACATCGACTATGTTTTGGTTAGGCTGGGAGGGTTTTACGGAACTACAGACTGTCAACGTTTATACATGTTTGTTGATTTAAAAATATCGAACAAACTGGTCGTCAATGTGATGTCTGGTTACACACGATTAGATCTCTGGTTAACGTACGCGTGACAATTATTGATTTTATTATCGTTTCTTATGTTTTGACATACGTTGTAAAAACACAACAAACGACACATGCACAAACTTTATCACTTCACCCTTAATCGTGATTAGCTCCAACTCGCGACCGATGTCAGAATTTACTAATAATGTTTTGTTTATTTTTAGAAAATAGTACACTGAAAACGAATATTCTTATTCGACAACAGTATTCGAATATTCGTCCGTTTTTCGAATATTCGAATATTCGTTCCCATCCCTAATATATACATAGACATAGACATAGACATAGACATATATATAGACATAGATTGTATTTACATATATAGCCTACATATACATGCATCTTGTAATACAATCAAATAAAGACATAATTTCATGGTCATCTTAAAAGAGAGAAAACATTTTTTTGAGGAATAAGCTACTACGATTTGAACTTTGTTAAATTAGGGAGAATGAGACGTTTAACTTTCGTTGATTGAATTCAGTCGAACTGGTGTTTAATAGAATCATATAGAAAACGAAATATAGGCTGTAATAAAAAATACAACATGTAAAAGAAAATAGTTCGACATATATGCACGTTAACAAAGTTTATGTTTTTTACTTAATATGCAGATGCATTACTTATATTCGGACCTGAGTCTTTATTAACAAATGTATTTAATATCCTATTAATTTAGTTATACCAACAATTAACCTCGTTCTGAAGGTCAATCAAAGATATACATACATACAATTTATGGGTACATATATTGTTATTCTCCGCGAATCACCGCGCCTGTTCTGTTTGTTGATTAGATCGTACATTCGTCAGAATGGCACATGCAATTAGAGGATCGATCTACGTCTTTAATTTTCAAAATATTATGTTGAAATTTGGTACACAGTTTTATCATGAATTGCAGATGGGCAAGGCACACATTTGGCGTTCTGGAGTTATCTCCCATTGGACTTGGATTGTTTTAATACCTTCAAAGCAGTATGCTGGAGAATTAATAACAGTTCTAGTTGTATAAGATTTGTGCTTTGTTTTGTTGGAAAATATGATGAAAATGGGCGAACAGTCAAAGATCAAGAACAGTTTGATATGTCAAGTGATTAATATAGTAAATAATGTTGAACGGCACTAATTGGCTGTCAAGTCCATTTGTATCCCAATATGTCTTGTCCTACAATTGACACATTCATTTAGACATCCAATTGTACAGGGTGTTTACCGCAGTGAGTTAACCTCTAACTTATTCAGGGAACTAATCGACGAGAGATATACATGAGCGGTGTTCTGCAAAAAACAACCTTACTGCATTAGCGACAAGCGTCGGGAGTTCTCTACTTGACCGGTACATAGCACAGGTACCAGTCTCGTATGAACTCTAAAAATAGCATTTGACTATTATTATTAAATATATAGTCAAACGCTGCTTTTAGATTTTAAACGAGATTGGCACCTGTGGTTCATAGCAAATACTTACAAATGGTAGTAATGGCGTTCCCCCCTTAGCGCACAGCATTGCGGGGTTAGACCGTTACAACTGACTCGATGGTGTCAGAATAAATGGACCAGATGAACTAGTAACTTACAAAGGAAACGTCGTGATATTACTAAAACATGTTTAAATCGTCTTAAAACACCTCATAAACAAACACATTTGTGTTAATGGCGCGGGTTTTTCTGATGTCTATTTTATGAAAATATCCGAATGCCAATGCGTAAATACTGGAAATAATGTTGTTTCATGCCCCATTGACGTATGCGAATATTTCCCTTCGAGTAAAACAAATAATTGTTTTCCTCATCTCGACTCGTTTATTTCGTCTGTAGAAGCCGACGACTTAATAATATGTTCAGAAAACTAATGATTTTATACTCTGTTTACGTTCGTTCTGTGTTATGCGACAGTGGTGTTCAAAGTCATTTGTATCAAAGAGTGGTTTAGTACAATTCGATTATTATCGCTACGTACCGCTTACAGAAATTAAACCAGAATATCACATCTGCCCCAACACAGACGATTTCTGACGTCTCGGCAGCAGACGACTATTAAAAACATTCTGACAGTGTCACAATGTTTACAACTCAATTCTGAAATAAAACGTGTACTTGTTTCCCATACATGTTCTCAAGTGGATCAAGTCATTTTCTGCCTATTTGTTGTGTGCTGGTTCTTGGTACACAACTTCACCGTTTGCCGAAATGTTTTTAAGCGTATTTAGTAAAAATAAAATTGATTTATAAAGATTTTCCATAAGATCGCTTAGACAATTTTATTTCAAACTCGTCTGCTGCATATTTGTTTTGAGTTGGAATTCGTTTAAGGTCTTTTATTCTTGTTGTTTGTGTCAATTGCATTTATTATATCTGTTACTGGCATTGTTTATTGAATTTGTCATACATGGGGTGACCGTATGACTCAAACGGTATGCTTTCAACAGCTTGTCTGCTGAAAATAGGATTGATTAGGGTTTAACGCTGTTTTCAACAGTTTTTCAGTCACAATACCTACTCATGCGTTTCCTGGCTTTTCCACAACAATACACCACACAACATACCTTCGATGCAACTTGCTCCTTTTCCACGTAGACTGTTAAATAGCCCATTGGTGAAAGACGAATGGCGCATGTCACAGTGACTTTTGTCAAACGTTGGAAAGAATGTTGGCCGAACTAGGATTCAAACTCACAACCCCTGGATTAGAATAAGAGGAAGCCTTTGACATTTTGGATGTTTGGTGTGAAACTCAGTCGAGAACACTTCTGAAAATGGAGTAATGCTAGTTGTAAGTTACTTTTTATTTTTCCATAATGAGTTCTGAAACAAACCCGTCGAACGTCTTCTGAAAAGCAAAGGACAAAGAACTTTAATTAAAAATCATGATGTTATGAACGGCACACAATCTGAGAAATTACTGGTCGGAAAATCCAGAAGGTCGTTTTAATCCGTGAGTCTGTTCAACTTTTACCGTATTTAGTATGGGTTTATTGCGATATTTAATACGGTGTTATGGTCATATTAATATGGTTTATTGGCATATTAATAATGGTTTATTGGCATATCTAATACGGTTTTATAACCGCTTCTAATATGTTGCGTAAAATGTCATTTGGTGAACATTCAACTAGGGGTGGCTCGATAGACTTAACCCTTTCCCACTTACACACGCTTTCTGATGCCTTTGAAGCGGACGACTCTTGAAAACATTGTTGCAAAAGAAGAAATAGCTTATGGCAATTTATACTTTTGCCACAATGTTTTCGCCTCTAGCAAATGATTTACAGAGATTTAAACTATTTTACCTATACTTTTTTAAAGTCGTATGCTGCAGTTTTATTGTATGTGGGAAATGGTTAATTTTATATTTCATTTCTTCTCAATTTGACAAAACGTCCTAATTATGTGAATATATTTTTGTTTTACGATCACTGTTAATGTGTTCACCAAGAACCGTTGAGAAAATCAATGCTTGGTGTTGTCGCCTGTTATATGGCTTATTTTAGCCGTGATGTGTAAAAGGACTGTTATTCTGGTATCCAATCTTTTTCAGCATTCTCAGTAACATGATCATTCTACGGCCGCTCTAAAGGGACACACACGAAATTTCTTTTATCTCGTGCGCACGAGATACTAAGTCGTGCGAACGAGATACTATCTCGTGCGCACGAGATAAAAACACAAATTCGTATGTAATTTATAAAAGTGTGTGTGTCCCTTGAGAGCTGCCGTAAAAATGTGTGTGTCTCTTTAGAGCTGCCGTATCATTCCCTATTATGTATGCTATCATCCAAATCATTCAGAAACAGATATAACATGAAGATAATTTCATGTCTTGAAAATGTTATTAAAATGTCACAAAAACCGTCCTGTTTTTAAACATTTTAGGGTTTTAAACATTGACGCATTTACAGCAGATGACTTTTAATAACATTGTGACAAAAGGTTAAATTGTTCCTATATTTCGCTAGATGTATTCAAACTTGTCTTAAGCTGATTTGCTTCATGTCGGAAAGCGGTAATGATTCAGATCTTCAGATTTTTTTTAATAAATTTTCGTACAAATGTTACTGGGTTAACCCTCTTCCAAGACTATTATTCCGATCTGTTGAAAAACATGACCGACAGGGCGCTCTGAGTGTATAATTATAGTAAAGTCCGTAAATAACTTCTTGATATGCTTCAATTATATGATAATTAGTCACGAGAGCTATCTGGAAACTTTAGCCGAACACTGTTGGTTCTTATCAGATTGTACGACGGTTTCCGCCACTGGATGAAACGGCACCCTGTGCAACTCGATGGATAGGCAACCAGCGCAACTGGATGGAACTGCACCAAACGCAACTGAATATTACGTCACCCAGTGCAACTGGATTGAACGGCACCTAGTGCAATTGGATGGAATGGCACCAAGTGCAATTGGATGTAATGGCGTCTAGTGAAACTGGATGGAACGGCACCTAGTGCAACTTGATGGAACGGCACCAAGTGCAACTGGATGTAACGGCAACACGTGCAACTGGATAGAACGGCACCTATTGCAGCTGGATGGAAGGGCACCAAGTGCAAATGGATGTAACGTCACCTAGTGCAATGGATGGAACGGCACCTAGAGCAATGGATGGAACGGTACTTAGTACATTTTGATATAACGCACCCAATGCAACTGGATGGAACGGCGCCTAGTGCAAATGGATGGAACGGCACCAGCGCATCTGGATATAACGGCACCCAGTTCAACTGATGGAACAGCACCTAGTGCAACTGGATGAAATAGCCCCCAGTGCAAACTGGATGGAACGGCACCTATTGCAGCTGGATGGAACGGCACCTAGTGCAACTGGATGGAACGGCGCCAAGTGCAACTGGATGGAACGTCACATAGTGCAGCTGGATGGACCGGCGTCAAATGCAACTGCATGGACCGGCACCAAGTGAAACTCAATGGAACGGCATCTAGTGCAACATGATCGAACGGAACCCAGTGCAACTGGATGGAACAGCACCTATTGCAGCTGGATGCAACGGCACCTAGTGTAATTGGATTAAACGGCACCTAGTGCAACTAGATGAAACGGCACCCAGTGCAACTGGATGGAACGGTGTCTAGTGCAACTGCATGGAACGGCACCAAGTGAAACTGAATGGAACGGCACATATTGCAGCCGGATGGAACGGCATCTAGTGTAACTGGATGGTACGGCACCAAGTGTAACTGGGTGGTACGGCACCTAGTGCAACTGAATAGAAAGGCGTCTAGTGCAACTGGATGGAAAGGCGCCTTGTGCAACTGGATGGAACAGCACCAAGTGAAACTGGATGGAACGGCATTTAGTGCAACTGCATGGAACGGCACCAAGTGAAACTGGATGGAACGGCACCTAGTGTAACTGGATGAAACGGCACCTAGTGCAACTGGATAGAACCCAGTGCAACTGGATTGAACGGTACATAGAGCAACTGGATCGAACGTCACCCAGTCTTATATAATGTATTATCACATTACATGTATCAAGTTTCTGCCAAAACTCTCTATCTTGCGCCACGCACAACTCGACTGAACGGCATAATGTGCAACACGAAGCGAGTTTGAGTCGCTTTAGCCTGTCGTGCGTCAATGTGTCGCCTAAACCGTCTCAAACAGTGAGAACCGCCTCGAAGGTGTAGTGGCACAGCGTTCGTTTCTGGTGCGTGAGGTCGCGGGTTCTAGCCCCTCTCGGTTCATAATGAAGATTTCAAATCCAGTGGTGTTTTCTTTCCCTCCTTGGTGCTCCAGATTTCGAGGTAGGCATGACGACTGACTCACTGGTGTCAGAATAAATAGATCAGGAGTTCTGGTAAATACCAAGGAAAACCTCATGATATAACTTGAAAATTGGCGAAAGCGGCGTAAAATATCAAACAAACAAACGATTAGTGGGAAAACAAAGTTTCGGGTGAGAGCATCATCCTGTTGGTTGTCTCATCTCCTTTATAACATATTGCAAAGGATTTAATTTAGACCATTAGATTAGATATTGTGCATGAACATGTGCAGAATGTTTTGCAAAGGAATGTCTTTAACTTTAAATAAGACACCTAATGAAATATTTATGATGACATTAACTGTTTGAAACAATTGTAGGACAATACCCGTTTTTAGAGAAATTGAACCTGTAAGACAGAAACACGAACAAAGTGAACGCATTAATATAATGATAATGGATTTTTTGAATTGGAAATGTGTCTAGAGGGTAATTAAAACAGTTCCTTCCCGTAGGTATTTTTTTCCTCGTTAAAACGTGATCGTGTTTAAGTTTCTAGTATCACTCGTGTTAGGTTAATGGACCCTTTCCCTTAAACAGGCGACATTGGACACCTCTGCAGCAGACGACTTTTGAAAACATATTTACTACATATTTACATTTGCCACAATGTGTTCAACCTCTTTTTAATAAATAAGCTTCCATTTATACAGATGTCCATGTTTATGCTCCGATCTTTACATGAATGTGGGAAAGGGTTGAAGTGTTTTTTTGTGAAAATTAATATTTTTTCCATGTCCACAAAATTCTGCGACGACTTTTGACAAAATCTGGACTAAACATTGACCTATTACTGATCATATAATATATCTATAGGTGCCACCTAATTAAGAAAAAACTGTTTGAAACAAGGATATTATATGTGTAGCATACTTTGACCATAAATATTGATTTTAAAAAAGATTGACGTAACTATTTAATACATATCCAAACTCTTAATGAGCAATTACTGCTTTTGCCACACAATTGTGCTTAAAATTTATATTTTCATTTATTGTCTATGAATTGAAAGGTCATTTAAATACAGTTAAAAACAACGTGACAAAAGTGGAAATTGCTCATCACGAGCATTTGGTTTTTTCCTTTTGCCATAATGTTTTCATAATGACTTTGTCTAGATGATTTCAAAGTCGTCTGCTGCTTTGCGATATTTTATGAGAAAAGGAGAAATATCTGATTGAAACATGATTTACCCCCCTTACCTTGCAATTGTTATTTGGAGACATGTAAACTTGATAGGTTGACCATTTACCCCTTCCCATGTTCAACAAACCTGAAGCAGACGTCTTCGAAACTTAGGGAAATCTATGTAAATGAAAGTATTATTGAATCATTGTGGCAAATCGAACAAGTGTCTATTATTAGCAAATTTTGCTTTTGCCACAATCCAAAATCATTATGCATGTTGGGAAAATTCTAAAAAAAACAACAAGTGCTATGGCTTTCAAACTAGGACAATGGTTACATCTGATATCGTTCATCGCAGTGCATACTCTAGAGGCTGAAGGTCACATATGGTGTGAGTTAAGAATTTCACTTTATTTCTGTTGAATTTTAGAATTGGCCATAGTTTCTTCAATCTTTGTTAGATTTACTTCAAAGTTTACACACATATTTAATACATATCTATGACTACTTTAAAATATACAACGTATACAAGCCCTCGCGACGAGATCGTCGAAGTGATATAGGGATCCGCCCGTAAAAAGTACGAAACATCGTGTCCCAACGACGCCATCGCTCCAGCGACTTCATTCATTATCCGATTGTTATGAAACGTAATACATATATTCACATCCATTACCTCTTGTTCGAGTTTGCGTTTCACTGACCTTTGTCAAAGGTAAAGGTCACATTGACTGTATAAATGTCTAAAGAACTGCAACGCTCAATTGACGATCCAACTGCTATTAAACTTAACACACATATTCATAAGCATCGCGTCTTGTACGAGTTCACGTTCCATTCAAAAGTCAAAGTCACAGTGACTATAATTCGTATATGAAACGACGTCATTGCTCAAGCTTTTTTAGTTGTGGACGAAATTCCTCCATACTTCATACAAGTTCAGTTCTTCTTAGGTCAACGGTCAAGGTCGCAGTGTATGTATGTCCATGGGATTTGTATGAAAATGTTTATACTTATTTGTATAAACGTTGTTAAAGGTGATGTTGAAACTTATGCAGATATTGCTAATTATTTTGACAGCAAAGTAAGTAATAAATAGATCAAAACTATTTTGGCAGTAAATGTTGAAAAAACAGTCAATTGAAAGTCATGAAAATGTACACACCATTTGGCTTACTGAGTATGTCTACCAAGTAATAATGAAGCATAAACAGTCAATATTTAGATGTTTATTGTACTGGAAAGTTAAAGTATTACTCTTATTTTATCCCAGAACTATGATTATAGTATTTCCAGACAACATTTAAACTGTTTTAAAACTTTGACTTTACTATGTATAATCTGTAGTTCAGCGCCTTTAAAATAGCTCTGCGATTCGTATTCGTAGAGGATCGCTTATTTACATTCCCGAGCGAAGAGACTGTCTTGGGAATTTCTGTTATCGATGGTATATTCTGAATGAAGTATGGATTTGTTTTAAAAGATACTATCGGAAGAGAATAGATTGTACGAAAGCAATTTGTCTCCTTTAATCTGTATTAGGAAATTTAACTCTTCGAAATGGAATTATATATACTAAAAAACAGGGAATACGAGGACATCATATTGTTTACCGATATGAGCATTGAAATTGACTTTAATCCTTTCCCATATCTGCAGCATACGTATTTAAAAAAGATTGGCACAAAAGAAGCAATTTTTCTGACTAAGAAATTCTCATTTTGCCACAATGTTTTCATATTTATTCAATCATTATAGTTTCAATAATACGGATTTTACATACTTTTTTAGATGTTTTTAAAGTCGTCCATTACCGATTTGTTGTATAAGGAAAAGGGTTAATTAACACTTTATGTTTTAAACATAACCGTCACGCGAGAAAATCAACATTATGATCTCTGCGTAAAGCATCGAAACGGATCAGCCTAAGAAAGCCGCACAGGCTAACCCGGACGGACACTTGTTCGCCTCTGTGGGTTTTCTGTTAAGGAATACTTACTCTATACCTCTATCCCCCTGAGACGGAATAGGCTGATCTGGATTGATACATTACGCAGAGGCCATAATGTTGGTTTTCTCACGAGACGACTCAATATTGAAAAGATGTTGGAAGCGGCGAAAAACAACGTTAGAAAGCCCGCGTAGATATACTTCAAACGCTCTACCAAAACAGCGATGCAGTCGAATAGAACCTTTTCGTCTGACAGGTCTTGCTTATGAATATTAATATTTGTATAAATAGATATACATACATGAACTAAGTGAAATGCTGCGTGGCAAAGTCGTCACACATCATATGTTTTAACCATTTCTCGATAAATAGTTCACTCAGCTGTTGATCAGTGTAGTTTTGTATAATTTCAGTGGTCGCGTTAACCTGTGTCACCAGTCAGTGAGTATATGTGGATACGTTCGGATTAAAGGAGGCGGGGTACACTTTTCTTCGTAAGTAAATAGTTTAGTTTGGTATCGTCTTATATATTACATGAATACTGGTAGTAATGGCATTCCCTCATTGGCGATCAGGGTTATGAGTTCAGCATTACGACCGACTCGCTGCTGTCAGTTTACATGGACCAGAAGTAGTACTGATACGCCGTGATATAATGGAGAAAATGTTGACAGCGGCGTTAACAACGTACAAACAAACAAAAAACAAAATCGTGTTAATTACTGAACAAAATCGTGTTAATTACTGAACAAAACTGATCTGTTTCTACCCTGTGTGTTTTAAAATGAGCCGCTCTACAAGAAAACCAACATTGTGGACTATATCCCCCCTTAGACGGAATGTGTCGGCCGGATCAATCTGCGCGGACAGCGCAGGCTGATCTGGTCGATACATTACGCAGATATATTGATATGAGCCGTTCCACGAGAAAACCAACATTGTGGACTCTGCGTAAAGTATCGTCACGGATCAGCCGAAGCAATTCGCGCAGGCTAACCCGGACATATATTGTTCACCTCCTGTTGATTTTCTCTTTCAGGAATCATTACTATATACCTCTATCCCTCTGAGACGGAATGTGTAAGCCCGGATTAGCCTGCGCGGACTGCGCAGGCTGATCCGGTTCTATACATCACGCTGAGTCCATAATGTTGTTTTTATCGGGGCACGGCTTAAACGTTTGAATCGCGTCTAGCGAGTTGGGAGGGCATATTTCCTAGCCTATTACTGGTTTGTTTACCCAGAATTAGTTATAAAGTGAACTGTCGCCATGATATAACTGAAATAATTTTGAAAACGGCGTAAAACACCAACAAACGTATTTTGATGCAAAAGCAGCAGACGACTTTGGAAAACATTGTGGCCAAAGGTGAAATTGCTTATGATGAGCAATTTCTCCTTTTGCCACAATACAATGTTTTCAACTTTAATCAAAAACTAAGCTATCTTTCATGGATATTGTTCCGGTTTTTGTCAATATATTTTCAAAGTCGTTTGTTGTATGTGGGAAAGGGTTAATATCGTCACTGATGTAGACAACTGTTGACATCTCTGCAGAGGACAACCTGTAAACACATTCTGGAAACACCTTACGAAGTGTCAAGGACAGAGTAGATACAATGCTGTTGACAACGTGTATTTGACGTAAAATAACTTTTAGCTTATAAAGGATCTGTTTCGAATGTGTAATAATTTCCCTATGTTATGGACGCAGTTTGACGCGTTTGTAGCAGACGACTTTTGAAGATATTGAGGTAAAAGAGAAAATTGCTGAAAATGAGCCATTTCTTTTTTCTTACTTCAGTAATAATACTTTCATGTATAGATGATTTTCCATGTTCTTTGCCTATAATCTTTCATAGTAGACTGCTGCAGATTTATTGTATGTGGAAACGGATGAAACACTTAATCTACCTAAAATACTTTAAATGGTAAATGTTACGCCTGATTATATATGTAAAGCATCTTTTGATCAATATATAAATAAATCACGAAATTCTGATATCGTGTCTTACTAATATTAACATAGTAAACTTATGACACTCATCTTCAGATTTAACTTTTAATCACACGTACGGGTGTCTGTCGCGAAGATGATAACACGTTAAATATTATGTATGCGTGTCTGTATATAGTTATATATGTATGTAAGAGGATGTGCAATCCGCGCAGGCTAATCCGGGCCGACACATTCCGTCTTAGGGGGAAAGATGTATAGAGTGATGATTCCTGAAACAGAAAATCTACAGGAGGCGAAAAGTTTCTGTCTTGGTTAGCCTGTGCTGCATGCTTATGCTGATACTGGTCGATACTTTACGCAATGTTTGTTTTCTCGTGGGCCAGCTCAATTTTGTATTACCCAGGGATCATGAATAATTAAATTTAATTGCGCGCTAAATGACATTAGCTGTCGATGCGCCATAAAACAATATACATTCATTCATTCAATTTTGTATTGTTTTGCATAGTTGTAACCCGAACTTGTACTTTAAACAATTTTCGTTGTTTACCCCAATAACGTGAGACAGTCGCTGTAAACTTGATATTGAAACACGTCGCACGAAACCTGATCTTCGGGCTAATGCGACAAGTGGAGATCCAGACCAGCCCTGTGCCTCCGTGCAATTTGATCAGGATAATTCCTGTTCGTTATCTAGTGGTACATGTGTCTTAGAGGTCTCTGGAGAACTTGTATAGCGAATAGCAAAGTCCAGACCGGTCTGTGACTCCGAGCAGTCTGATCCGGTTCTTCCCCGATCGGCATCTAGTTATAGAAGTATCATTAAGACCTGTTGTGAACTTTTGTGAAAAATAATCGACAGTAAAAGTTTATATTGGATTCCAGTGTTTATTATTTTCAAAACCTCGGTTGGTCAGTTTTCGCCGGTTTGCAGTGGCCGTTACAATGAGGAGTAATATATTGCATGATACTTCTTCTCATATAAATCTTTAACAAACAGTGTGATTACTAAATGCGCTCATACAAAAACAGCTTTTATGCACACGGTCGCGAGTTCGATCCCAAGCCCTGTTATACCAAGATCTTCAAGCATATTATAAATGGCTTTCCATCCTTGGCGATCAGGATTGTGGGGTTTGCATTACGACTTACTGGTGACAGGATAAATGGACCTGTAGTTCTCAGGGGCGTAGCTTCGGCGATACACATCTGCGTAATGTATCGACAAGATCAGCATGCGCTGTCCGCGCAGACTGATCCGGCCGACACATTCCGTCTAAGGGGGGGGGGGGGGAATAGATAGAGTTGTGATTCCTGAAACAGAAAAGCCACAGGAGGCGAAACGTGTATATCCGGGTACGCCTGTGTGGCATGCTTAGGCTGATCCGGGTCGATACTTTACGCAGAGTCCTCAATGTTGATTTGCTCACGAGACGGCCTACACATTGATTATTGCCAAGCTACGCCCCTGGTTCTGGTAGCTTTCCCATAAAACCCCGGGATATAGCTGAACTAGTGTTGAAAACAGCGTAAAAGCACCATCCACACAACAAAACACCTAAAAATGTGAAGTTACAACTTGCCGGATACTTCCTCCTGACTGGCTGAACTATGAGGGTAAACATCCTGCTCTTAAGATTAAATGACGTAAACAAGAACATCATGTTGTTGTTCATCTCTCGAACTTTTGACAAAACAATGAATACACCTGGTCAAAAGTTAAGTACCATTAAATTTACATAATATTTTTCAATAAGTGAAAAGACTATTTATGGGACCATTCGAGGAGCAGGATTCAAGCCAGGTACCCCCCACACACGTTCTACACAGTAATTGATTTGTTGATTGTTTGGTGTCTTACGCCGCTTCTAACATTGTTTCAGTTATATTACGGCGTTTCCTTGGTAAGTTACCTACTAGTCCATTTAGCCCGCCAATAGTCAGTCAGTCGTAATGCTAAACCCGCATCCCTGAGCGCCAAGGAAGACAGCCATTACTACACACCGGAATTGAACGACTCTTTGCATTCAAGAATGGAATAACATTCCAGAGCACTGAATTCTTTACCGGAAACCTCCAATGAAGAGATACGTGAATGACGTAATCTGTGCTAGAAATGATTTCCCTCGATATTGACACTGGCATTCTCACGTAAACCCAACAGCATATCCATGGATAGTTGTTGCTGGTGAAATGCGACTTTAGTCGTTCTTTTAGACACTATGCTAAAAATGAGAAAAAAATGAGGTGTTTATGATAAAGTGATGGTAAGATTAAAATATTGATCAACTATTTGGAATATCGCTTTGGTTGTTGATATATGCATGAAATCATTCGTCTTTAGAAAATCAGTCGTCATTTATCTGTAATGAGTTAAACAATGGCTTTCTTCCTTGGCGCTCAGGGTTGCGGGGTAAGCATTACGACTGACTGACTAGTATCAGGAAAAATGGATCAGAAGTACTGGTAACTTACCCAGGAAACGCCGTGATATAACTGAAACATTGTTGAAAGCGGCGTAAAAAAAAATAAAAAATCTGTAATATTACCGTATTAAATTGACGAAAGTGAACACAAGATAGAAAAATGTATGTACCTTTGACTATGTGTATATGATACAGATACTAATCAACAAAAGTATGGTATGAATTTGTCACTAACCTTTCTAATTTCAACTCATTTTGACTTTTTGTTTTCAGAAGTCGTCTGCTGCATATGTGTCAAAATGTGTCTGGAATATATATATACAGTGTTTATAAAAGAAAATATCTTTCTCATGACAGGTTTTGAACTAAAACCCAGAAATAGAGAATGACGCTTTCGAATGTAAACAATAACAACAACAAAAACGCATGTAACACCCTTCACATTATTTTCGGTTCAATCATTTCTCAAATACATCAATTATGCAACAGACTACTTTGAACATAAATACAAAACTGTTGGAAATATCGACAAAAGAAAGTACAATTATAGAATGGAGTTGAACGAGTTGTGACACAAGGAGAACTTTCTTTAGAAAATATCTCCCTATTCCACAATGTTTACGAAAGTCGTCCACTTCAAAGGCGTCTGAACTCGTCTGTGTCTGGTTGAGTTAACGATATAAAAACCACATACAGACGCATTTGCCACATGATCAACTCTATTCCTTTATCAGTGGCAATGTTTTTATCCGATATTTTAAAATTCGTCTGCTGCAGATGTGTTTTATTTGAGAAAGGGTTAAGAACACACATCGGTTCCAGTAGATAAAGTCTTAAACGCATCTTCTTCGATGGTAGAAGGTCGGTGGATCGAATCCCCGTGGCGACAGCACATACATACTTTTTCTTACGCCTCTGCAGCAGACGACTTTGAAAGCATTGTTGCAAAAGGCCAAATGGCTCATAATGAGCATTTTTTCCATCTGTCACATTGTTTTAAACTCTTTTCAAAAATATACATTGTTATACAGAGATTTTCCATATTTTACTCTAAATTATTTCGAATTCGTCGTCTGTCGCGGATGTGTTGTCTGTGGGGAAAAGTGTTAGATGTAATGTACGGAATAACTGCCTGTCAGGTATTTGGCACAGAGGACAGTGTTCTGAAAGTCATCGTACGCAGGTTAACTCTGATACAGACAGTTTGTAAACCGCGAACTGGTTACATCAATATTTCGCATATCTGTCTGTCTGGTACTTAGTACATGTGGTATAGAAGACAGGGCTCTGGAAGTTATTGATTGATTGTATGATTGATTGGATTTTAACGCTGTTTTCCACGGTATTTCAGTTATATTACGGGGGCCAGTTCAACTAACACGTGTTTCTGGGATTACTCGCACGTGTAGTTCTTCCTAGTTAACATTCTACTATCCTACATAGATAATTCAGCCCATCTGTGGAAAGCGAATGATGCTTGTCAATCATTAGAAGAAAGGGTTCGAACTCACAACCCATATATTGATCGCCAACTAACATATGGTGGCTCATAAATCGGGAAATAAAAATACTCAAGTTTATATCAAGTCTAAAACCGCTGTTCTGTTCTATATATGACTGAGCAACACTGACAAACAAACACTTTCCATAAGTTTGACCAAATGCTGTAATTACGCATATCATACACTGAACCCAGATTTTGTTTAAAACACTTTCCTTCATACAGAAGCCGTTTTCGCTTCTGAGGTAGACGACTTTTGAAAACATTGTGACAAAAGAAGATTTGACTGTTGATGAACGATTTCCCCTTTTGCCACAACGAATTATACATTATAAAACATTAATTAATATGCAGCGTTCCTGTGTATATGGTTTCGAAACTTGATAATTTATAAACAGGCAAATCTACTTTTGTCTCTCAACATCAGAAAGTGTGTGAGACATCCGTCTGTTTATCTCATTCAGTTTAACCCTTCTCCTCATACAAGAAATCTGCAGCAGACGACTTTGAACACAATTTGTCAAAATATATAGAACATCTCTATAATTGAATGGATAACCAATGACTAAAAGTGGACAACTTTGTGGCAAAAGGAGAAATTGCTCATTATGAGCAATTTCTTCTTTTGTCATTATGTTTTTAAAAGTCGTCTGCTGCAGATGCGTCGACATGATTCTATATGTGGGAAAGGGTTAAATGATTTCTCATATGCACACGCATGTTGTTTATGCATCTGCAACAGATAAGAGTAATAAGCAATTTCAAATTTGCCACAATGTTTTGGTCAATACACAATAAATATACCTTCACTCAAAGGCAAACATTTGCATTGATTAGCCCAGCTGTCTTCAAGGTCGTCCACTGTAGATTTGTTTTACTTGGAAAAGAGTTAACGCTGTCTATCTTCACAAAACCAAACATGATTTTAACCCTTTCCTACATCCATCAAGTCTGCAGCAGACCACTTTGTAAACATCTAGGCAACAACATAGAATCTCTATCAATGAAAGTACGGTTGAAATCATTCTGGACAAAAGGGAAAATTGCACATCATGAACAATTTCTCCTTTCGCCACAATGGTGCCAAGAGTTGTCTGCTGCATAGGCATCAGAAAAGGTATGTTTACGGGAAACGGTTCAAGTTTTTGAAAATTAATACACGGTAGAGATACGCATCGTTAAGATTTGTCTCATTGAGTTGATTTTATATCGAGGGCTTGGCATGAAACGGTTGTAACTAAAAACCTATTTTGAAAATCCTTGTTTAGGGGTAATTTTGACCCCTTTGTAAACAATGCAAATTTAGATGCCATTGCTCAGAACGAGCAATGGCACCTAAATTTCCATTGTTTACCAAGAAAAATGAGTAAACGCTTATAAAGACTTTATGGCAAGGTGATAAACCTTGGCAAAAAATATAGTAATTTTAGTTACAACCGTTTCACACCAAGCCCTCGATAAACACACTTTACCCGTTAAACATTCTCACGTGCAGACACATTGGCTGGTGATGACTTTTGAAAACATTGTGATAAAAGGATAGTTTGCTCATGATGAACGATTTCTCCTTTCGTGCAAAGATCTCGACGCCATTCAATAATCATACATCTATTTACAGAGATGTTCCATATTTCAGCGGAAGTGTTTCAAAGTCGTCTGCTGCAGATTTGTTGTAAGTGGGGAAGGGATAAAACAACAACTGTGAAAGGGTTGTAAACCTGTTTACTTAAACATCAGTTGAACTGTGTTGTCTTGTTGTCCCGTGTTAATCCTTTCGCAATGACAACAAAACTGCAGCAGACGACTTCGGAAATAGGGCGTCCGCCTTGGTGCGGGAGATCATTGGTTCGATCCCCGATCGGCTCATAACAAATTTTTAAACAATGGTAGTAATGGCTGCCCTCATTGGCGCTCAGGGTTGCGGGGTTATCATTACGACTGACTGGCTGATGTCACGATAAATGGACCAGTAGTACCGGTAACTTACCCAGGAAACGCCGTGGTATAACTGAACAATTGTTGAACGCGGCGTTAAACACCAAACAATCAGAAAAATCTAGGGAAACTATGAACATTCCCTTTAATTTAAAGTCTAATTATTTTAAAGAGTTAAAACACTGTGACATAATGAGTAATTATACCTCATTTAACCACAATGTTTTCCAAAGCCGTCTTATGGCATTGTTTATATTATATAAAGGTGATGGACCTACGTATATTTAACTAAAGTTTACTCAAAATAACATCCATGCTCCAAAAGAGACTTCCGATTGGTTAATTTCGAGAAGGAAATTAGTTGTGACCAATCACATACTTGAGCACAGATTCTGAGCACTGAGTATAGTTTTATAAGTGTTGAACCTGGTGTAACATGATATGGAAATGGCTGATCCTTTCTCTTAATGGGTGGCACTGTAATAAACAATACTTTACATACGTCCGACCAATACGTATAGTATATACGAATGCCGGATTATTAAGCCTTTTCCACACATAACATAATTGCAGACGACTTTGAAAACATTTCGTTAACAATATGGAATATATATATATAAACGAAAGAACAGTTATTGATTAAAATTGAAAGCTTTGTGGCAAAAATAGAAATTGTTCATAATGAGCAATTTATTCTTTTTTCACAATGTTTTCATAAGTCGTTTGTTGCATGGCGTCAGAGAGCGTTTATAGGTGGGAAAGGGTTTAAAGTTAACCGTCCTTGTGTTTTGTGGTTTATTACGCATGACAAAGCAAAACAACATCCTAAATATAGTTACAAGCTGTTTTTGTTTATCTTATATTTTAATGATGCACTGAATAACATCAATAGGGCCTAGTCACACGAACATCTAACCCTCGATTGATTGATTCATTGGTGTTTGAACGCGGTTTCTAACTTTTCTCAGTCCTATCACGTCGGCCAGTTCACTTACCCATACTGGCTGCTTTTAATGTTGGCCGAGGTTTGCTTCGAACTTCCCTAAATTGACAGCCCGCGTCGTTACTGATCGAGCTACGGGAATTCGGCCTATTTTCGAGCTCAACCTGTGTCTCGGCGCAGTCTTGTCAGTCTTATTAGTCACCATGTTCGTCAGATTTGCATCCTGTAATCCAATGGAGAATGCTAATTACCAAAATAGACTATGTGAGTTGCTGCTGCCCTGTGATAACCGAACGTGGTGCATTTACACCTGGAACTCGGCGTACTATAGTAAACAAGAGTTGCTGCAAGATGCAGCAATTCGATGTTAGCGCGGGAATCAGCACTTTATGGCTTAAGAAAAACATGAAACCCGCTTTTAAATATATGATATAAATATATGATAACAATAGTTTTTTAGTTAAGTACGTAAAACGAAAACAAAAA
This sequence comes from Serripes groenlandicus, assembly GCA_031761405.1. Classification (NCBI taxonomy): domain Eukaryota; kingdom Metazoa; phylum Mollusca; class Bivalvia; order Cardiida; family Cardiidae; genus Serripes; species Serripes groenlandicus. The sequence continues at coordinate 140,550,783 of JASEVX010000001.1, forward strand.
AACATTTCCCAACGTGTTTACCTCGATCTCCCAAACTTATTGTAAACATTTGTCTGCGCATGCGTGTCCTTTTTCCCCCCTTAATATATTTCTAAAATCGCAAAATTTAGCACAATAACTTTTCCCAACGTGTTGACCTCGATCTCCCAAACTTATTGTAAACATTTGTCTGCGCATGCGTGTCCTTTTTTCCCCCTTAATATATTCCTAAAATCGCAATATTTAGCACAATAACTTCGCATTTATGAAAATATTCCCATTTTCCGGTTATTAAAACACCGGTGGTTCCCAGTAATGTTACATAGACTCCACTCTGCTCGTGTTCAGTTGTGTGACTTCGGGTCGAAGTCAAGAGAAAGAGGGAGTAATGTAATGGGAACGGGATATAGGTATACATATCACTTCTACAGCCTTGCTGCGGAAGCCGGCTTTTATAACGACGTTGGTAGAGTGCTTAACCTTTCCGTAAAATTAAGCAACGTTCATCGCGGTTAGTGCCTGGGTGGGTAATACACTTTACACTATGGTTTTAATTTACATTTTAATTATAAACAAGAAAAATCTTTAAAAAGATAAACGGTGATCAATATGAGAAAACACTAAGAAATGGAACATGCGCATATTATTTGACTTGAATATCAGAAAGGTTCTTTTAATAATCAAAACAATCAGTAATTTTTCATGAATTCTAAAGCGCAATGTATATCTAAGAATTGGTAATGCATTATAATCGTAAACCAGTTGAAACAATATTCGATTAGAACATTGTTCTTTAAAATATATAGAATCGGTAATCGAATGTAGCTTGCACGTTTTTTGTTATTTATTTCTTTTTAGAACCACGTGTCAGCCAAAATTATGTAAACTCTCAGAAATTATTAAATACTAAACGGAAACGATGGAATCAACTTGTTTATATCTTTATCCCAGTATCAACTACTAACTCATAACAATAATCTATGTGTTTACCAAAGGCTAATCGGCAATCTCCATCCAGCTTCAGTTTCTATAAATAGATTATCAAGGCCGAGAATACCCCGTCACATGACTGGAGATTACGCGAGGTTCCCAAGAGGTGTATACATTTCAATTGACGATTAATAACTGAAAACTTATCATGTCTCAAAAATAAGTAATATTTTGCTTTTAAATATTATATTTCATACGTTTTCACTGAATTTTTTGACTGAAATTTATTTTTTAAGGAAAAAAGTTAAAAGTTTGTATGCAGAACATTTCATTTTAAAACTTCACCTTATCAGTGCCTCTCGTAGGATCGCAAACTTAACTATGAACCAATCAAAACGTTTCATTTCCTTTATTTCTTCGACATTATTCATTTAATACAATATTTGATTGGTCTACAATCTAGATCAATTGTTTAACATCTAGGTCAAAACCCAGGTTAATCAGCTATCTTCGAAAAAGCTACTGGCATATACATAGACTCTCTAACCTTAATCTTCTATTGCAAACTCGAACGAGAACTAGTCTAGTGACGAACTACTACGGAAATATCCGAGAGCTGATGTAAAATACGACACATGCGCGATCAAGACGATTAAAACGGCGCATGCGCAAGCTCATTGCCCATTGCACCAGTGGTAGTTCTAAGCACAACCAATATATGCACTGGTGCTGATGCACCCGCGCAATAAGTAATGTAACGGTAGTGGCAGGCAATCTTCAGACTACTTTCGCCAATTATTCACAGAAGATTTAAACAAACTTCTGTTAACATTTCCTACATACAGACGCTGTCTGACGCCTGCGCACTTGACATATTTTGAAAATATTTGTTTTGCAAAGGTAAATTGCTCACGACTAATCTTTAGCTCCATTGGCTGAAAGCCAGTCGAGCTTATGTCATGGTGAAATTTCCGTCGTGCGTGCGTGCGTGCGTCCTTGCGTCCGTGCGTCCGTTAACGTTTTGCTTCAAACGACTTCTCCTCCCTAACCACTTTGCCAATTAGGATGAAACTTCATAGGAAGCATCCTCTCAATGTCCTCTCCGGATCCATGCAAAATTCTGGTTTCCATAGCAACCGAAAGAAAACAATAGTGTCAACTTAAAAAATCTTCTCCTCCGAAAGTGTCTGGCCGATTTCCAAATGATTTTATAGAAATGTTCATTGGGAGACCCTCTATCAGATTCCTTCAAGCCATGCTGATTGGTCGAAAATCATGGCCGCTTTATTGAAAAAAAGACATGGCCATCAGGGGGTGGGGCTGTTTGGAGATTTAATTTTTGCCTAATGGCCGTGGCGCGATACTGGCCCTCTTGGGCCTCTTGTTCCATTTGCCACTGCGTGACCTATTGTTCCCCCCAGTTTTCTACGAAATTGGAACCAATCTTCGCGAGTCGAACTTATACACAATTGGAGAAGTGCATGGAAGTGGCCCGGTTAGCTCTCGTTCGGAAAGCGGTTCAGGGTTCGAGTCCCGGACTGGCTATAAGTTTTTCTCTTTTTGTGATATTTGCCCCCACGTTTTTATGATAAAGAATTATTACCATGATTATTATGAATTGAATTTGAAAATATGATTCAAGAAGTTTACAATGAAATAGAAAAACAGTGTTTATTGTGATCACGTGATCGAATTAGCGCAATTTGACAGAGGTAGCATTATATATTGTGACATTGCAGGTCTAAATAAGATACCCTTCAACGTCGTGTGTTTTGAGTAGATTCTAAAATTATTTGTCAATAACTGTAGTCTATTTAGAGAGATAAATCTTGAAATTGAAAATTATTTTTAGTCAATCGTTTATTGCTTAATAAATTAATTTAAAGTTAAAAAGTTGAGACTAAATCACATGCATAAAGTGTTCTATCATGTATGATAAACGTCCTTCTTATTTAGAGGTAACTTTGTCCAGAGACATATAAATGTACTTATATGTCTTTGCTTTGTCTATTGTAGAAATCATAGAAAACACAATAATAGATCTAAGGAAATAAATGTTTCCTCCCTCAGAGTTATTCTGTTATAAGTCAGATCTTTTTAACAATGGTATCACATATGGGAATTCTTTTCCTGATAATATAAAATCAATAAGAAACATTGCAAAATTCAAAGAATCTGTTAAAAAACTATAATTTTATAAGAAATGGTAAGCACAAGACACGTTCTTTTCATGCCGTGTACTTTTGAAATTGGTTTTTGGTTGCACTGAAACATTTTTATTTTATCAATTTTGAAATTTTGACCTTGTCTGATAGTGAAAATAGAGCATTTGGAAAAAAACAGTTTTGGCCCAGCTCGATTGGGTGCAAAATGACATGAACCATCCCCGCGGAGTGATCTCTTTCTTGCATAATACATGATACCCCTGTTTAGGATTATTTTATAGCTTTTCAATGATAAAGGATGTCTTACATGTGAAAATAAATGTGTGACAGTTGAGGGTTGAAAAATACAAACAAAGAAGGAATTCAATTAGTATTCTTTGACCCCCAGCTTTTACAGGATTAAATGATAATGCCTTGATAATATGCCTACAGGTCAAATTACGCCAAATACATCCGCTGTCATGCTGATCTACCTAATGAATAGTCCCTAAAAAAAACTTTGTTTGCGTAGAAATAAGTGTATACCATCACCATATTGCATTGAATATATGACATTGTGTTTAAAATCATTGTAAATGTGTATAGGATGTACTGGAAATGATTGATTTGATCACTTTAAGTATGTAGACCTTGTTTGAAAGTGAAAGTGGAGAATGTTAAACACAGGTTTTGTCCGGGCCCGATTTGGTCCAAAATGACGGTAACCATTTTCGCCTGGAGAGTTCTTTCTTGCATAATGTGTGAATTGTTTTCTTTAGCCTTGATCTTCGGAATTGTATATACTTTCGGAAAGAAGGGTCGCAACAAATTGTAGTATTACATAACGTTCTAAAAGGTATCTACAAAACGACTCATGTTTCGCCTCCTCGAAAGAAACTGAAATAGCCGCACGGTATAAACGCGTTGGTTAAATTCTTAATCTCTTGGTAAATCGTTATGTTGTTTATAAGCAATCAGTAGATTTAATCGAGGAAATACCAGTTACTGATTGTGTAAGGAGCCTTCTCAACCTACAATTGAACCTTTCTCGATGGTTTAGTGGTCCGCCTCGGAATAGGGGTACCAGGGTTGGATCAAATGTCGCGTCACACCAAATACTTAAACATTGGTAATAATGACTTCCCCCCTTGGCGTTCAGGGTAAGCAGCCACAGCATTACGACCCGTGGATCGGTGTCCGGATACAATCAGTTCCGGAACAAACTATTTACAGCGGCGATAAAACGCCATTCAAACACAAATACAAACATCTTGATATGAGCCGTTCCACGAGAAAACCAACAGTGCGGACTCTGCGTAAAGTATCGACCCGGATCAGCTTCTGCATGCCGCGCAGGCTAACCCGGACAGACACTTTTCGCCTCTTGTTGATTTTCTGCTTCATAAATCATTACTCTATCTATCCCCCCTTAGACATTACGCAGATATATTGATATGAGCCGTTCCACGAGAAAACCAACATTGCGGACTCTGCGTAAAGTATCGACCCGGATCAGCCTAAACGTGCTGCGCAGCCTAACCCGGACTAATCGCCTCCTGTGGATTTTTTTTGCTTCAGGAATCAGTACTCTATACATCTATCCCCTAAGACGGAATGTGTCGGCCGGATCAGTCTGCGCGGACAGCGCAGGCTGATCTGGTCGATACATTACGCAGAATCCATACTGTTGGTTTTCTTGTGGAACGGCTCATACCATTAGTTAAAACACTGTCATATCTCGAGGGGGGAAGCCCGACGAGTTCTGTCGTCACAATTGTCAAACAACGATATCAATTATCAGCCCTTTTCTCACATGAAGACGCTTTCTATGACGCCTTTGCAGTAGACGCCGTTTGAAAACAAAAGGAAGTAATTCACATTTATGAGCTATTTGTCATTTTCCCACAAGGTTTTCAACTCCCCTGAATGATGAAACTTATTGTGTTTTTTCCGCAACTTTTGCATAGACATTTTCAAAGTCGACTCCTGTAGATCTGTTGTATGTAGGAATGGCTTAATTCAGAGCAAAGCTAATGAAAATATCCCCTATATGATTCTTCTTTCGAATTATGTACATGTATACATGAAACAGAGCTTAACCCTTTCCAATATTCATCAAATCTGCAGCAGACGACTTTGAAAACATTTACTCAAGATCTGGGAAATCTCTAGATATAAGATTTACTTACTAAAATAATTGAAAACATTGTGGCAAAAGGAGTAATTGCTCGTTTTGGGCAATTTCTCCTTTTGTCATAATGTTTTCAAAAGTCGTCTGCTGTAGAAACGTCAAAATGCGTCTTTAGGTGGGAAAGGGTTGAATAACCCCTCTGGATAGGATACAAGAACCTGAAACTATTGAAACTCTGGGTCAGAAATGAATTGTATGCTCCTAAGAAGACTTCTGAGGTCATTTCCGAGATTTGAGATTCTACTTCTGATCAATCGGATACTTGAGCACATAATTTGAGCGCACAGTAAATGTTTAACCCATTCCCTCATACGACAATTCTGAAGCAGACGACTTTGAACATATTTTGTCAAAAAATAGAAAATCTCTATAAGTGAATGGATAACCTAAAAGTGGAAAACATTGTGGCAAAAAGAGAAATTGCTCGTTTTGAGCAATTTCTTCTTTTGTCACTATGTTTTCAAAAGCTGTTTACCGCAGAGGCCTCAGAAAGTGTATATATGAGGGAAAGGGTTAAAGTTGTGAAGCCTATTAACATATTACAGATTGAATGGAATTATAGCCCAAATTGTGGACCTTCTACAGCCATTTATTATGCAAAAACGGGGATTTCATTTTGCCTGACTTTGAACAATTACAAAATATTCTGTAGCATCGACATCGGTATTTGACTTTCACCTCCTTTGTGTTTTCCGCTTCTTGAGTTCAATTCCGCGTCAAAACAAATACTATAAATATGAAAAAGTCGTTTCTCTTTCTGGCGCTCTGGGTTGATGGGATAGCATTACGACTGATGTACTTGTGTCAGAATATACTTACTAGCAATACCGGTGTCAGAATATACTTACTAGCAATACCGGTGTCAGAATATACTTACCAGCTATACTGGTGTCAGAATATACTTACCAGCTATACCGATGTCAGAATATACTTACCAGCAATACCGGTAATGTTTCCAGAAAAGCCACTGATCTAACTGAAATACTGTTAAAAACGACACCACAATGTCTACGTATGTAACTGTTTGTTCAAAATGCATTGCTTAGATCATCAATCTATTTACCTACTTATTTTCAGTTATATGTTATTTTAAGTACTATACACATACATGTTATGAATAAATATTGATGTTAGGATTAGCTCGTTTTGATGTGTGTATTTTATTTGATATATTTAAATCTCATTAAGGTTAACTATACATCAAGCATCATGATAAATATTGATGTTAGGATTAGCTCGTTTTTATGTGTGTATTTTATCTGATATATTTAAATCTCATAAAGGTTAACTATACATCAAGCGTCGATATAAATATTGTGGTTTTAAAATACAAATTCATGTGGGACAGCTCATAACGAGCTGTCTTACATGAAATCCGCATTTATTGCATTTTATTTATGTAAATAGTGAAAAAACTCTTCATAAATGAAAAAAATGGAGTCTTCCCATTTTGAACATGGAATAGTCTAGTTTGTGAAATTAGGATCTGAAAAAGTTAGGGAATTTAATCACAACCTCATGCATCGTTTAATGTAGATAGTTTATAAAGGTTTCGACTCGACTGTTTCATTACACTTCATGATGCATTTACAATTTATCTTTATTAGCTTACATATATTGATACATATTTAGATAACAGAAGTGATAAACTGACTAGTAGTGATATATGTATGGTAATATTTGTGGAAGTAATTTAAGTTGTATAAGTTGTTAGAGTAGTAGTAGTAGTAGTAGTAGTAGTAGTAGTAGTTGTAGTTGTAGTTGTAGTAGTAGTAGTGGTAGTGGTAGTTGTAGTAGTAGTTGAAGTAGTAGTCATAGTAGTAGTAGTTGTAGTAGTAGTACTAATATAAGTAGTTGTAGTAGTAGTTGTAGAAGTAATAGTAGAAGTAGTTGTAGTACTAGTAGTAGTAATAGTAGAAGTAGTTGTAGTAATAGTAGTAGTAGTTGGCTTAGATTAATCACGGTCGATGTCTGCTTCCTGGAGACTTAATCAGTACTCGCGCCGTTTGTGTGAAAAAATCCCAAAGTCAGGACCCGTAGTAGTAGTAGTAGTAGTAGTAGTAGTAGTAGTGGTGGTGGTAGTAGTAGCTGTTGTAGTAGTAGAAGCAGCAGCATTATAAATAGTGGGAGAAGAAGAAATGAAATATAACAAATTGTCAAAGAAATCACCATATAGTTAATTCTATAATTAAAAAAAAAGACCGAAGCCTACATTACTTATGATATCGTTTGTCTCCTGTCCGTTGTGTCAACTTATATAATTCGTTCATGAAGTTAAAAGTACGAACCACCAATACTAATCGCGTATATTCGATTGTTTTCCTCTTTTTCGGGTTTTATCCAGACAATAGGATTAGTTTAGTAAATCAACTTATCTGAGCGGAGCCGAGTCGATATCGCCAATTATGACGTGAATCTGGGAGCTGCAAAACACTAGTCCTCGTTTTAAGTGAGAAGTTATACGGGTAAACTAATCGTCAAAGCCGCCCATTTATTCCCGTCCATATAGGTACACGATATTCCTACGTTTCAAAGCAAAATATATTTCTATAGGAAATGATTAACTAAGATAATACATACTCAATAACGCAAAAACAATGAGTCTGAAATGTGATAATTTACATGTAATTTCCCTCGTTCTCAATATTTAAAATGAGTCCAAACAAAACTGATAAGGGTTTTCTACCTTTCACGTGTTCTGTGTAATTGTGACGTCTTTGTGATGCAAAGGATGAACAAGGAAAATGGTAATACATTCACTAATAATGGTAGGAAAGGATAGTTTGATTTTTTTACCCCCGATAAACGAAGTTTGTGGGTCGGTCGGTCGGTCGGTCGGTCGGTCGGTTGGTCCGTTGCGATTTTCCTTGTCCGGAGCATAACTTTAAAACTAATTGTTGGAATTTAATAAAACTTCATACAATGATACAACACATTGAGAGGAAGTGCGGTGTACAGCATTTTCGCTATCCAAGGCTACTTTGTACATTAGCATTCCAATAAGTAATTATGGTAATGTAATGGACAAATTACTCTTGGCTTGCGAAGATGGGTGTACAGGAACCCCAACTCTACTTTATCTAATTACAGAGTAATTGCCCTTTGTTACTTTTTCTTGTCCGGAGAATTACTTAATAACTTATAGATGGAATCTAATAAAACTTCATACACTGGTAGAGCACAATGAGAGGAAGTGCAGTGTACACAAAACATAACTATAATTAACATAATTACAGAGTTATTGTCCTTTGTTACTTTTTCTTGTTCGTAGAGTCTTGTCCGGAGCATTACTTAAAAACGAATTGTTGGAATTTAATAAAACTTCAAACGATGATATAACACATTGAGAGGAAATGCGGTGTACAGGAAGCATAACTCTATTTTATCTAAATACAGAGTTATTGCCCTTTGTTACTTTTTCTTGTCCGGAGAATTACTTAATAACTAATAGATTGAATCTAATAAAACTGCATACAATGGTAGAGCATAGTCAGAGGAAGTGCAGTGTACAAGAACCATAACTCTAATTTACATAATTACATAGTTATTGCCCTTTGTTGAGCGTAGAATAATTTCAAAACTACCGGATGGAATTTAATAAAACGTCATACTATGATACAACACATTGAGAGGAAGTGCAGTGAACAAGAACCATAACTCTATTTTAGCTAATTACATATTTATTGATCTTTGTTACATTTTCTTGTTCGTAGAATAATTTTTTCATCGCCCTTTCTTACTTTTTCTTGTGACGAAATTATCTTTAAAACTACAAGTTGGAATTTAGGGTGGGGTTTCTTAATATTCCACTACCTTTCCTATGAGGGCGACGTTCGGGGGTATTAATCACATTCAGTGATATTTCTAATTAAAGGATGTTCCGTAAAATTTTTTTTTTTTTTAATTAAAATTATTTTTTATAGATGATTAATGTTTTAACCTGTCTTCATTATTTCATTGATTTAATATCTTGGACATATTTAAATGTGGAATATATGCTTAAACAGATAACGAGTTTTGGTTTATTTCCAAAGGTAGGTAGGACCGGCATCACCAAGATGTGTTTGTTTACCCGAAATAGGTAGCACCTACCTATACTCAGAAATTTACTAGGTCAGAGGAAAGATCCATATAACCTACATTTAGTGTTTATTTCCTCTGCGTGAGATTTTCGATGTTCTGCAAATATGCCAAAACACGAAATGTTTCCATCAGGGGCGTAGCTGCCGTTATGCACTGTAGGCACGTGCCTACACATTTCTTCTCAAAATGCCCCCAAATGCAGCTGCAGCGATAGACATCTGCGTAATGTATCGACCAGATCAGCCTGCGCTGTCCGCGCAGACTGATCCGGCCGACACATTCCGTCTTAGGTGGATAGATGTATAGAGTAGTGATTCCTGAAACGGAAAATCCACAGGAGGCGAAAAGTGTCTATCCGGGTAGGCCTGTGTGGCATGCTTAGGCTGATCCGGATCGATACTTTACGCAGAGTCCAAACTGTTGATTTTCTCACGAGACGGCCTACACATTGATTATTGCAAACCTACGCCCCTGTCCATCTCCTTAACCCCGTTATGGAAAATGGATACAAATGAGAGTAATATTTGAATTGATTTGAAAACAATGTGGCAACATGAGAGAAATTACACATCAGGAGAAATGTCTCTTTTAGCCACAATGTTTTCAAAGTTCGTCTGCCGCAGATGCGTCAAAATGCGTCTGCAGGTGGGAAAGTGTTAGATCGTGTAATATAGATATTATTTTGTTATTATTATAATAATATTAATAAAACTACTACGATTAAAGGAGAATATTGTTAAGTTTTAGCACGTTCTTCTTTCCCCACAACACATTCATGAGTCATAAACTGCGCTAATCAGATGTTGTCTGCATCATGTTAATGTTAACATCATCACGCGTATGTTTGATGATTCTTATTTTCAAAGTCGTTTTATTCAGCCGGAACATCATCTAGATCCACTTACCCAAAACTAGAGGATGACTTTTTAACCCATCCCACATACATCAAATCAGATGCAGACGGCTTTGAACTAATTTCGGTAAAATATCGTAAATCTCTTAACATATCGGATAAATGAAAGCAAACTTTTTGTAAATAGTTCAAAATAATGTGGCAAAAGTAGAAATTATTCATTATAAGCAACATTAATTGTGAAAAGTCTGCTTCAAATGCTTTTAATTTCGTTTGCTCGTTGAATAGCGTCATTTGTTTATCCGAGACGTTTGAATAATTCATGTTTTAATTTCATACAAATCAGTTTTAACAATCACATTGAACGCTTTGGGGAAATTAACGGGTAAATTATGCAGCGACTCCCCAAGATGTTTACTGCTTTTTCAGGATTCATGAAATTAATTGACATACCGGAACAATTTATATCATCGACCTTCTATAGCATACGCAGTTTACGCCTCTGAAGCAGATTAATTTAACCATCTACCACATGCATACGATTTCTGGTGTATCTGCAGCAGAATACTTTGAAAACATTGTAGCCAAATGGGAAATAATAGCTCATGATGTGTAATGTCTCCGTCTGCCATAATGTTTCCAATTCTTTTTAATAATTAGAGTTTGATCTTTCGAGATTTTTCACGTTTTTACCATTATGATTTCAAAAGTCTTCTGCTGCATATGTTTTGTAGAGAGAAGAAAAATGAGGCATATATCAGACAGAATCCGTTTTACCCACAATTTTATAAATGTTGTGTTGAATTTTCCAGATGTTATTCGGTTTTCCTCGGATGTTTGCCAACACAGGACACGGAAGCGAGCGCGGCTCCTTTAGAGTTGATACATCTGTCTAATAGACAGAAATATATAAATGTGTAATAGACATGAATAGATACGACTGTCTAATAGACAGAAATATATAAATGTGTAATAGACATGAATATATACGACTGTCTAATAGACAGAAATATATAAATGTGTAAAAGACATGAATAGATACGACTGTCTAATAGACAGAAATATATAAATGTGTAATATACATGAATAGATACGACTGTCTAATAGACAGAAATATATAAATGTGTAATAAACATGAATAGATACGACTGTCTAATAGACAGAAATATATAAATGTGTAATATACATGAATAGATACGACTGTCTAATAGACAGAAATATATAAATGTGTAATAGACATGAATATATACGACTGTCTAATAGACAGAAATATATAAATGTGTAATAGACATGAATAGATACGACTGTCTAATATATATGAATAGATACGACTGTCTAATATATATGAATAGATACGACTGTCTAATATACATGAATAGATACGACTGTCTAATATACATTAATAGATACGACTGTCTAATATACATGAATAGATACGACTTTATAATATACATTAATAGATACGACTGTCTAATATACATTAAAAGATACGACTATCTAATATACATTAATAGATACGACTGTCTAATAGACAGGAATATATATAAATGTCTAATAGGCAAGAATACATACGACTGTCTAATAGACATTAATATATACGACCGTCTAATAGATAGGCATATATATAACTGTCTAATAGCCATGTGCTTATATACAACTGTCTATTAAACAGAAATAGATACAACTGACTAATAGACAGGAATAGATACAACTGTCTAATAGACAGGAATAATATCATGACACAATTTGCTTGATTGGTTTTCAACTTCGCTTATATAACAACTTTTTAGCTATATGACGATGCGAGCAATTTCTCCTTTTTCCAAAAATATTTTTTTCGATAGAGGACGGTCCAGTTAGAACCGGCCCGGTGGCGAAGATGATGATCGTCCTCCTCGAGTTCAGGAGGTCGCGGGTTCGATCCCCGCCCTTTTCATACCAAATATTTTATACACAATTTGTATTGGGTTTCCCTCCACCGGTTACGACAAGCTCGCTTGTTTCGGTATAGATATACCAGTATTACTTTACCCAGGGATCGCCGTTGTATAACTTAAACATTGTTGAATTTGTTTCGATTTGTTAAATCTGAGTCAACCAAGGACGGTATTAACCTCTATAGAGCCACTCCTCTGAAGAACACTTCTTTGTCTCGATGTTACTATAGATAGGTCTTACTGTACAATGATTAAATATGATCGTAAATGCCACTAATATAACCATTTCCCACATGTAGACGCTTTCTGACGCCTCTGCAGCAGACGATTTTGAAAACATTGTGACAAAAGGAGAAAATGCTCATTATGAGGATTTTTTCCTTCTGTCACAACGTTTTCAACATTGATTTAAAAGTTATACCCTCATGTTTATATATTCAATTTTTGCCTAGATGATTCCAAAGTCGACTGCTGCAGATTTGGTGTATATGGGAAAGGGGGTTAAACAAGCATACTGCGACGATGGTTCTCTCTTGTCTCTACTCTCAAGACACCGCACGAATAATGAAACAAGCTATCGAGTTGTCGCGAGACTTGAACAGCGTCAAATTCACTTGAATATTTCTTCTCCTCGTGTAAAAGTACGGGAAACGGAAGTTGTAATGGCTATGTGAAGTGCTCTCTCGTTGGTCGATATTTGGTCGTGTCCGGATTTTTAGCCAATCAGCGATCAGGTAATAGGAAACCATTTCTTTTTGTGTCGATATATTTAGTTTTGACGTGTCTGTGTTTTCCGCGGAAATGGTACCCCTTACGGCAACTCAATATTATTAAGCAAACGAAGAGACGGATCAAAAATCGGGACGATTATTCGATGTAGCAACTGATGGGCTACACAACTCACACCGAGTGGTTTCGCCCGTTTCCATAGCAACGGTGGTTTCTATGGCGACCATACTACAAAAGGAACAACTAGAGCCTAGACCCTTCATCCCTACCAAGTTTGGCTACGCTTGCCACAAACAAACAAACATTTTACAAACAAAAATGACAGAAACGAAGACCGACTTTAAGGGTCTCTAGAAGAGAGAACCAATAAATCCGACTCCTCGGACGTGTCACGTGACATGGATCACATTTGCTGTCTACCACGTATTCAGTGATGTAGATCTAATTATCATCATTTCTCCGATTCAATCTTTCTTATTAAGACGTGGATGCGTCTGCTCAGAAAGTTACCGTTTATAGGATTTGACTTGTGCCTTTTCTACTAAAATTTGAATTATGTATAAATGTGCTACCTATATACGAATAAAACGTTAAATACTTGTAAATAGAAATGATACAGCACTTCTATGGCCTTATGATCGTTAAAAAAAATACTCTCTTGTTTTGGACTGAGTGAAATACAACTTATTATATTAAATGTAATTAGTTTATGTTTAGTTATGGGCCTTGTGCCTTTAATAAATGTATCAAGTAAAAGCATCCGCCCATCTGATATGCATACAGTATACACGCAAGGAGCTTCTTTAAGACTTTCTGAAATATTTAAATCAATTATTGTCGTGAACAATTTAAGTTATTTTGATAAAGCTTTTTCCGTTAATAATTTCTGTAAAGCAATAGCCCAAAAGTCATTTTCATTTTCATTTTATGTCCTCTTTTATATACTTTTGCCGCCTTTGGTCTCCTTTCTTTGACAAGCTATCATTAAAAGAACTAAAATCGGTAGTAAAATGTTATTACGTGTCTCCACTGGACCATAAAGTGGTCTTATTAAAGTCAATAAATGAGACTAATATCGCAAATATTGAAGTTTTGTTTTTCGACATGTGCTGTAATAAAGCTGCATGAACCAGTCTGTAAGAAAATGGTATATGTTGGCTTTTCTGGACACTTTTGATAAAAGAACAGACTGTGTGCCCATCTGCTCAGTCTTGTCAGAATTTACCCAAGTTGTAAAAAGCTTCAAACAAGAGTATATGTAAGTTCTGTGTGATCAATGTAGATCTTGGTCAGATTATGTTGATATGTGTTGTTCACAATAGTCAACTTTTACATTTTTCCAAAGGACAGACTAACCTTTCCCACATACTTCTCATGGCTTACACCTTTCAAACATACAGCTCATGGCTTACACCTTTCCCACATACAGCTCATGGCTTACACCTTTCCCACATACAGCTCATGGCTTACACCTTTCAAACATACAGCTCATGGCTTACACCTTTCCCACATACAGCTCATGGCTTACACCTTTCCCACATACAGCTCATGGCTTACACCTTTCCCACATACAGCTCATGGCTTACACCTTTCCCACATACAGCTCATGGCTTACACCTTTCCCACATACAGCTCATGGCTTACACCTTTCCCACATACAGCTCATGGCTTACACCTTTCCCACATACAGCTCATGGCTTACACCTTTCAAACATACAGCTCATGGCTTACACCTTTCCCACATACAGCTCATGGCTTACACCTTTCCCACATACAGCTCATGGCTTACACCTTTCCTACACACAAATCATGGCTTACACCTTTCCCACATACAGCTCATGGCTTACACCTTTCCTACACACAAATCATGGCTTACACCTTTCAAACATACAGCTCATGGCTGACACCTTTCCCACATACAGCTCATGGCTTACACCTTTCCAGCATTCAGTTCATGGCTTACATCTTTCCAACATACAGCTCATGGCTTACACCTTTCAAACATACGGCGCATGGCTTACACCTTTCCAACATACAGCTCATGGCTTACACATTTCCAACATACAGCGCATGGCTTACACCTTTCCAACATACAGCGCATGGCTTACACCTTTCCAACATACAGCGCATGGCTTACACCTTTCAAACATACAGAGCATAGCTTACACCTTTCAAACATACAGCTCATGGCTTACAACTTTCGAACATACAGCTCATGGCTTACACCTTTCCAACATACATCTCATGGCTTACACCTTTCAGAAACATACAGCGCGTGGCTTACACATTTCCAACATACAGCGCATGGCTTACACCTTTCAAACATACAGCTCATGGCTTACACCTTTCCAACATACAGCGCATGGCTTACACCTTTCCAACATACAGCTCATTGCTTACACCTTTCAAACATACAGCTCATGGCTTACACCTTTCAAACATACAGTGCATGGCTTACACCTTTCCAACATACAGCTCATGGCTTACACCTTTCAAACATACAGCGCATGGCTTACACCTTTCAAACATACAGCTCATGGCTTACACCTTTCCAACATACAGCGCATGGCTTACACCTTTCCAACATACAGCTCATGGCTTACACCTTTCCAACATACAGCGCATGGCTTACACCTTTCCAACATACAGCGCATGGCTTACACCTTTCCAACATACAGCTCATGGCTTACACCTTTCCAACATACAGCGCATGGCTTACACCTTTCCAACATACATCGCATGGCTTACATCTTTCAAACATACAGCTCATGGCTTACACCTTTCCAACATACAGCGCATGGCTTACACCTTTCCAACATACAGCTTATGGCTTACACCTTTCCAACATACAGCTCATGGCTTACATCTGTCAGACATACAGCCGAATTATGACGCCTTTGCAACATACAGCGCATGGCGTACACCTTTCCAACATACAGCGCATGGCTTACACCTTTCAAACATACAGCTCATGGCTTACACCTTTCCAACATACAGCGCATGGCTTACATCTTTCCAACATACAGCGCATGGCTTACACCTTTCGAACATACAGCTCATGGCTTACACCTTTCGAACATACAGCGCATGGCTTACACCTTTCGAACATACAGCTCATGGCTTACACCTTTCCAACATACAGTGCATGGCTTACACCTTTCAAACATACAAGTCATGGCTTACACCTTTCCAACATACAGCTCATGGCTTACACATTTCCAACATACAGCGCATGGCTTACACCTTTCCAACATACAGCGCATGGCTTACACCTTCCCAACATACAGCGCATGGCTTACACCTTTTAAACAATACAGCGCATGGCTTACACCTTTCAAACATACAGCTCATGGCTTACACCTTTCGAACATACAGCTCATGGCTTACACCTTTCCAACATACAGCTAATGGCTTACACCTTTCAAAAACATACAGCGCATGGCTTACACCTTTCCAACATACAGCGCATGGCTTACACCTTTCAAACATACAGCTCATGGCTTAAACCTTTCCAGCATGCAGCGCATGGCTTACACCTTTCCAACATACGGCGCATGGCTTACACCTTTCAAACATACAGCTCATGGCTTACACCTTTTCAACATACATCGCATGGCTTACACCTTTCCAACATACAGCGCATGGCTTACACCTTTCAAACATACAGCTCATGGCTTACATCTTTCAGACATACAGCCGAATTATGACGCCTTTGCAACACACAGCGCATGGCTTACACCTTTCAAACAATACAGCGCATGGCTTACACCTTTCAAACATACAGCTCATGGCTTACACCTTTCGAACATACAGCTCATGGCTTACACCTTTCCAACATACAGCTAATGGCTTACACCTTTCAAAAACATACAGCGCATGGCTTACACCTTTCCAACATACAGCGCATGGCTTACACCTTTCAAACATACAGCTCATGGCTTAAACCTGTCCAGCATGCAGCGCATGGCTTACACCTTTCCAACATACGGCGCATGGCTTACACCTTTCAAACATACAGCTCATGGCTTACACCTTTTCAACATACATCGCATGGCTTACACCTTTTCAACATACATCGCATGGCTTACACCTTTCCAACATACAGCGCATGGCTTACACCTTTCAAACATACAGCTCATGGCTTACATCTTTCAGACATACAGCCGAATTATGACGCCTTTGCAACACACAGCGCATGGCTTACACCTTTCCAACATACAGCGAATGGCTTACACCTTTCAAACATACAGCGCATGGCTTACACCTTTCCAACATACAGCGCATGGCTTACACCTTTCCAACATACAGCGCATGGCTTACACCTTTCCAACATACAGCTCATGGCTTACATCTTTCAGACATACAGCCGAATTATGACGCCTTTGCAACATACAGCGCATGGCTTACACCTTTCCAACATACAGCGCATGGCTTACACCTTTCAAACATACAGCACATGGCTTACACCTTTCCAACATACAGTGCATGGCTTACACCTTTCCAACATACAGCGCATGGTTACACCTTTCCAACATACAGCGCATGGCTTACACCTTTCAAACATACAGCGCATGGCTTACACCTTTCCAACATACAGGGCATGGCTTACACCTTTCAAACATACAGCGCATGGCTTACATCTTTCAGACATACAGCCGAATTATGACGCCTTTGCAGAAGATGCCTTTTTAAAACATTGTGTCTCATAATGAACATTTTTTTTTTACCACAATGTTAACAATGCTATTCAATAAAAAATATATTAGCCATAATTTAGTCGAGATTATTTCAAAGTCCTCTGCTGCAGATTTGTTGTATGTGGGAAAGGTTTATTACGAGTGTAAGCTTTGGAAGCCATCGAGTCCTTAAATAAAACCGTAAGCTTCAAAGAGGGCTATGGCAAGTCGATTTATAAAACATTCGTTAGAATTATGTATACTAAACGACTTTTCACTAGAGGCTCTGATACCGTCATTAGGTCTGCTACTTCTCCGTCGGGGAAACGAAAGTGCAATGTTAATATCAAGTTTTTACCACCAAAATACCCTGAGGTTTATTATTATTTTTATCGAGTTTTGTTTTTATTGTTTTTTTGCTTTGGCGTTTATTTGTTGTCTGGAGCGCTTAGGAGGGGGTAAAGGGGGGTATGTTTTTCTGCAATTCCTCCATACAACAAATCGTCATCAGCCGGCTTTGATATGGAAATTCTTTATAAATAAAAGAAGTAACATTGGCTATCATAGGTATGTGCAATTTTCCATGATTGCCAAACTATTTCAAAAGTCGTTTGCCATATCCAAAAGTACTGCCTGTTGGTATAGGACGAAAATAGTTTTACCCGCTTTAATCCATCGAAAGAATACCGATAGGATTTCCCACATTCATATCTTTAGCAGACGGGTTTTCCAAAAACGTGTGGCAAAAGGAGAAATTGCTCATCAGGAGCAATTCTTTCCAAGGGTCACAATGTTTCAATTTCTCTTTAATAATCAAAGTTTCATTTGTAGATAGTTTCCCAACAGTCTGCCTACATGCGTTCAAAGTCGTCTTCTGTGAACCTATTTCGAGGGCTTGGCGTGAGACGGTTGTAACTAAAAACCTATTTTGAAAACCCTGGTTTAGGGGCAATTTTGACCCCTTTGTAAACAATGCAAATTTAGGTGCCATTGCTCAGAACGAGCAATGGCATCTAAATTTCCATTGTTTACCAAGAAAATTGATTTAACGCTTATAAAAGGTTTATGGCGAGGTGATTAACCTTGGTAAAAAATACCAATTTGAGTAAGTAAGTAAGTAAGTAAGTAAGTAAGTAAAGACTTTATTTTGTGAGGGTGACCCATTTAGTGACTGGACACTAATCTTCCATGGGGCCCTCAATAAAAGCATAATAACATGTTAAAAATATACACATAAAACATAATAAAATATGTACATGATAAAATGACATGAAATATCAACACGTGAAAAGAAGGCAATCAACCCGTTTTTTTTCTTCAGTTAAATGCCCATTTTAAATACAAATTTTTGAAAGAGGTTAGCTTCTGACACATTTTTATCTCTTTTGGAAGACTATTCCATACTATAGGACCGGAATATGACAAACTATTTTTATATATTTCAAGTTTACTTTGGGGAATCCAAAAGTTCATATTAGTTACCGATCTTAATGTTATAGTACTAGTTGTATTAACTTGTTCGTTCATCTTAAACATATCACGCAGATAATTTGGACTATCATCGTGCGCTATTTTAAACGTTGCTATCGCTTTATTAAATGTAACTCTATCTTCAAATTTAATTATATTTAGATTTTTTAATGCGCTTTCAAAATCGGTATAGTTTATTCCTAATATTAGTTTACATGCCCTCTTCTGCAAACGATGAATTTTATTTTTATTATAAACAGTTGTATTTCCCCCAAATAATATTACAATAGTCTAAATGCGGCTGAATATAGGCTTTATAATAAATAAGTTTATATTTATCCGTTAAATATTCGCTTATTCGGGATAATAGCCAGAGATATGATGATACTTTTTTCGTTACTGTTCTAACATGACTTCCCCATTTTAAATTATTTTCTAAATTTACTCCAAGCAGTTTTTCTTCGGTACTGACTGCAAGATCAACATTTTTGTAGGTCAGTGCAAGCGAGTTTTTAGTTGAAGCTCTCTTTTGCTGGGTTGTGATGAGCATCACTTTTGTTTTCTCTGTATTTAATTGCATGCCATTTAATAAACACCATTTTTCGAGTGTTTTTAATGATTTATTCAAGTTAGATTCAAGCGCATATTTACATTTATTTATATCATAGAGTGTTGTATCATCGGCAAACAAATCTACGGAAGAAATTATACCCGACATGATAAGTGGCAAATCGTTAATGAATAATAGAAATAATAATGGCCCAAGTATAGAACCCTGTGGCACACCACATGTAACTATCTTATCAGTAGACATTACGTTATTAATAGAGACGATTTGTTTTCGGTTTGTTAAATACGAACGAAACCAATTTATTGCACTTTCATTACATTTATATATAGTCAATTTTTTAAGTAAAATTGAAATATCACAAAGGTCAAATGCTTTACGAAAATCTATTAGAACAGTTCCAACACAACAACCTTCATTTAACGCTTTAAGCCATTTATCAATAGTATATACCAACGCTGACTGGGTGGAATGGCCTTTACGAAAACCGCTTTGTGTAGTATGCAATAATTTAAATATATTTAAAAAATCAGTAAACGAGGCATGTACATGTTTTTCAATAAGTTTGGATAATGTAGGTAAAATAGATATAGGTCTATAGTTATTTACATCAGTTGATGGCCCTTTCTTAAATAATGGTTTTACTTTAGCTTCTTTCCAAACAGAAGGAAATGTAGACGTATTTAAACTATGATTTATCATAAATGTTATAATAGGTGCAATACTATGTGCAGAAAGCTTTAACAAACGCGGTCCAATATTATCTAAACCAGTACTTTTAGTTATATCTAAGTTTCTAAGCATTTTATTTACGTTTGCAATAGGAATATTTGGAATATTAAAGAATACATCGCTTTGAACTTTATCATCAACAAAACATTTTAAATCTTCAAAGTCAGAGTTGGGGATAGGATCTTTAAGTTTCTCCGCAACATTTATAAAAAAGTCGTTAAACGTGTCAACTATTTCGTTTTGATCGGAACATGTTTTACCAGCGTGATTTATACTTAGTATTTCTTCATTAACTTTACTTTTACGCGATGCGCCAAATTCTTACAACCGTTTCACGACAAGCACTCGATTTGTTGTACGGGAGAAAGGATGAACGATGTTATCGCGCAGTGTCCATAAATAACGGCACTACGGTCATGGTGGAGTGCCCTTGGGCAAGGCACATTTTCTAGCCTAGTACTGGTTTGTTTACCCAGGGATCATGGATAATTAAATTTAATTGCGCGCTAAATGACCTTCGCTGTCGATGCGCCATAAAACAATATACATTCATTCATTCCATAAATAGTAACACCTATTAAGATGAAACCTTATTTGTTCCTTTGTCGTTTATGTAAACCGATTTGTCAATGAGGCTTTGTCTCCAGAATTCAAAATACCAGTGTTCTCAAAAATAGGTCAAAATATTCGTTTTATATTATCTTAACACAATTGGTATAAATTGGAACAATAATTAAAAAACTAAGCATTGTTTCGACTGGAAATTAATATTCTGAATTCAGAAAAATATGCACACTATTTAAAGTTAATGTTGGACATACAGCAATCTTTAAATTATTGGTAACGTTATACGTACATGTATCTTCAATGTACAAAATAGTGTTACACATGTTTAATTGATTACAGTTTTGCCTAAATACAATAAATCTACACCAGAAAACTTTTATAACATGCATGCAATGCTTTGTAAAATCACTTTATCTGAAAGAAACATTATTGAATGGAGTTGACCACATTATGGCAAAAAGGAGATATTATCATTTTCATCATGAACAATTTCTCATTTTGTCACAATGTTTTTCAAAAGCCGTCTGCTGTAGATCTATTTTATGTATGTTTGCACTTTAAGTGAGTCAGGTCCTGTAAGTGAAACTTGATATGAGTTAGGACATTATTAAAGCATACTTGTTTATTAGTGGGTATTGGCTTTGTCGCCATTTGCAACAAGTATGTAGTTATATCACGGCGTTTCCTGGGTAAGTCACTACTGGTCTATTAGTATACATCAGTGCGTCTGTCGCAATGCCAACCCCTGCATTCTAAGCACCAAGAAGGGAAGACAGTTAACTTACTATCATGATTTGTTATGACCCTGCCGATGCAAACACGTGACCTCTCGCGCCGAGGTAGACGTTGTACCACGACACCACCGATGCGGAATATTAAAGAATGTTCAAGAAATCCTTGCAAAGGCAGGAATTGCGGAAAGGGCTTTTACCATATGACAAAACGTTGGTGCTCATAATTTCTGTCTCCTTTTTTCCTCTTTTTTTTAAGATAAAAAATGTTCACTAATAGGATTAAGGATAGGATTAACTCTTTACGACTTTATCTCGTGGATAGAAAATCTAATAGCGTAAAATGTCTTTTTTTTCTTATACTTTCTCTCTCTGTCCTTGGATTTTTTTTTTTCGATCGATACGTATTTAGTTTTTAAAGAAAATGAACACTATTCCTGTCAGCCCGTATGTAAACATATGTATAACTTCTGTAAAACAATTGCCAGCAGAGAAGTCTAATTATTTTATTTCGATTTACACTAATGGACCAAAAGCAGGTCCCGAAATGGATTTACCCATTTGAGTTAACTCTTTCAGCGCCGATTTCTATAGAGTATAAATTAATTGAAAATTGGAATGTTAAATATACTGTTAAATATACTGTTAAATATACGCTGTCACAAAGAAATGTGATAGGTTAATGCATTAATGTAAGACAAGAGCCGAATATAATGCAGCGATTGGAACAATCTGTCAAAGATGACATTATTTTATTTTTAAATACCTTTTCTCCATTGACGGAAGTGCCCGACTCCCCCCACCCCACGAAAGAAGTCACGTGAAATATACAGTGGCGGATTAACCGGGGGCCGTAGGGCCCCCGTGCGTCGCAAAAATCCAACCTTCCAGCAGCCCCCAGGCCGTCAGGACTGCAGTGCTTTTATTATGTACGTTTATAGTGGTCTTCATTAATTATTTATGCCAAATTATGTTCCATTTATAGCAGGCCTATGTATCTAACGGTTCGGAAGAGTGAACTCAATAAAGAATTGATGATCTAGTTATCGTGATGTAAAATCTGACATCGTGAACTGTTATGATCACAGATATGTTGAATTCGTGTATCTTGTAACGCCATCTTTGATTTTTATGTTATTTTGTTATAGTGTTTCTAAGAATCGATCGTATTTGATGATGAATAGGTTTTGCTAAAAGTCAATGAAGGAGTTCAATGAAGCGACCAATGTAGACCAAGATTACAGCAAGATTGGACATCAACTTAACACTTTCCCACTTGAAGACGCCATTTGATTTACTGCAGTAGATGACTTTTGAAAACCTGGTTACAAAATGAGAAATCTCTCAAAATGAGTAATTTCTCCGTTTGTCGCAATGTTTTCAACTAGATGAAGTACGTATTCTTCCAGTTTTGTCATGTGTTCGCTTAGAAGTTCACTCGTCTAGTCATCTGCTGTGTATGTGGTGTTAGCAGGAAAGATTAACTTATTAAAGTACATGCAGATAACTCGTGTATGGTTGGTTGGTTGGTTTGATATATAAAATGTTTCAAAACGTCTCACACTTTTCCACATATAACAGATATGCAACAGACAACTTGGAACACACCTGATCAAGAATATAATTTATCTCCATATATTCAAGTATATCTATTGAATAGGTTTGAAAAACATTGTGTCAAATGTTTTCTGTTGAAAGCATCAGTCTGTGGTCTGTGGAAAAGGGTTGAGGCAATCGTTTCATCGCACCAATCGACCTAATAGACACTCAAACACATCAATAGAGACATTTATCAATAATATACACGTTTTGTTGTTTTCTGGAAATAAGCAACGATTTTATAAACTTTCAACGTCATTTCTCTCAATAATTTGCTTTGTATGTTTGTGGAACAATGCAAATAAAACACCTTATTTTGCTTTTAATACGAATACTTATGTAGACATATGTTACTAAGTACAAAACTTGCAACGACACATTTTGCATATCATGTTCCAGTGCATTACACAATATACCGGCGAGCTGTGATGGTTATAAATACGCCAACGAAAAGGGCTATCTATCACGGGGTCGTGAGTTCGAAATACAAACAATCAGCCGCAAGAATAAAATTGATTGTGGCAAACCAGGAATTCGCTCCTTTTTATTCAATTATTTCGATTATATTCAATAATTATAGTTTGAAATACATTGCATAGTTTTCATAGTGTTGTCTTTGTTTTCAATGTCGGCTAATGCTTTGTAAAATAGGAATTAAGTTTATTGATACATAGGTCTATCACACTCTTCCAAAATGCAAATGAAAACTAATAAGGATTTCATGTAAGGGCATATGTTTCCAATTTAACAGAGTAGTGTAAATAGAAAACAAGACGAATGTTTGACGCAAAGCGTCAAAGAGAAGCCGCAATATTTCGTTGCAAATGTAGAGATAAGAAAAAAAGAATATTTAAATCCACAAACATTAAAACAATTTAAATTGTAGTCAGTAATGCTGATATCGGTAGAAGATATAACTTTTATGTTGGATATTTAACCTGGCAGGGTCAGTGTTTTAAGTGAATAAGATGATTAAGAGTTAAACTGATCATGGAAAGTGACTTGCTAAATGGACAAGAGGTTATGATAAATTTCAATTTGTACCAAAAACTATTCTTGTTGAACACACGCCCTGTTATGATTACGTTTTGTCAAATAATGCTGACACACAGAACATCTGTTTTTTTGGTTTAGTCATGATAGTGGCTAAGGGTTTAACCATTTCCCACATAAAACAAATCTGCAGCAGATGACTTTGAAATTATCAAGTACAAAATATAAAAACAATCTCTATAAATGATCGTTTGATAATTGAAAAGTGTTGAAATTATTATGACACATGCAGATATTGCTCAATATGAGCAGTTTCTCCTTTTACCACAACGATTTCAATGATGTTTAACTTGACAGACTTTGAGATAATCAAGTGCAAAACATAGAAAACTCCATAAATGATAGTAAGAGTTTAAATTATTGTGGCAACTGGAGCAATTGAAAATCAAAGCTGTCGGATTACAAACGCACAATCTCGAGTGGACGACAATAATGTGAACTCTTGTCGTGATTAGCATCCATTATGTCTTATTTGCACTTATTGAAATATATTTTTCTTCTTCTTCTTCTTCTTTATTCTCTCTCTCTCTCTCTCTCTCTCTCTCTCTCTCTCTCTCTCTCTCTCTCTCTCTCTCTCTCTCTCTCTCTCTCTCTCTCTCTCTCTCTCTCTCTCTATTTTTCTTCTTATTATTATTTCTTCTCTCTCTCTCTCTCTAACTCTATCTCTCTCTCTATTTTTCTTCTTCTTCTCTTTCTTCTTTCTCTCTCTCTCTCTCTCTCTCTCTATATATATATATATCTCTATCTCTCTCTCTCTCTCTCTCTCTCTCTCTCTCTCTCTCTCTCTCTCTCTCTCTCTCCTCTCTCTCTCTCTCTCCTCTCTCTCTCTCTCTCTCTCTCTCTCTCTCTCTCTCTCTCTCTCTCTCTCTCTCTCTCTCTCTCTCTCTCTCTCTCTCTCTCTCTCTCTCCACCTCTCTCTCTCTCTCTCTCTATGTATGAGTGTGTCTCTCTCTCTCTATCTCAGAAATCAGAAGCAATATTGAATTACAAAATAAGGGTTCGCAGTTATACACTTTTCATAACGTTTGTAAATCATATTTTATTAATCGATAGTTTAATGATTCAAACTGTATTGGTCGCGTCTAACGATTTAGGGACTTTCTGCATCTGATCCGGGTCGATACTTAAGGCAGAGTCAACACTGTTGGTTTTCTCTTGAAGACATTGTGTAAATAGTATAAATGCCTGAAAATGGTCTCATATCCTCACAATGTTTTGCAACATTGCGTAAGTAATACGGGAACAGTGTCGATCTTCGTCAGACTAAGCGGACACACAGTCTGATCTGGATGTAAATTGTTTACAAAAATCAACCAGCAGGGGATATATTGGAGTCACCCTGTGGTTGTTTGTCCGGAGCATAACTTTAGAACTAATCGATGGAATTTAATAAAACTTCATACGATGATACAACACATTGAGAGGACGTGCGGTGTACAGGAACCATAACTCTACTTTACCTAAATACTGAGTTATTGCCCTTTGTTACTTTTTCAAACTTCATACTATGATATAACACATTTAGAGGAAGTGCAGTGTACAAGAACCATAACTATATTTTAGCTTATTAGAGAGTTATTGCCCTTCGTTACATTTTCTTGTTCGTAGTATAACTTTTATCGCCCTTTCTTACTTTTTTCTTACCTTTCCTATCAGGGCGACGTTCGGGGGTATTAATCACATTCAGTGATAGTTCTAGTTTTGGCAGTAATGGCTGTCCTCCTTTGGCGTTCAGGGTTGCGGGGTTAGTATCACGACTGACTGGCTGGCGTCAGGATAAATGGACCAGTAGTATAAGTAACTTACCAAGGAAACACCGTGATATAACTGAAACATTGTTGAAAGTGGCGTAAAACACCAAACAATCAATCAACCAACCTACTATTCCAAAAGTCAAGATTATTCAAAGTTTGCCTCAGACGTCTTCAAAGCAGACGACACGAAACAGCGTTTTCGTGTAAATGTCATATAAATCAAGCTAGGTTTATAGACAGACATTTGAGAAGTAATAACTTGTTAAAACGACAGCTATGATAAATGCTTCTTAACCCTTTCCCACATACGACAAAACTACAGCAGACGACTTTCAGAAAATAAAGTAAAATGTATAGAAAATCTCTATAATAAAATTCTTGATTATTAATTAGAATTGTTTTCAGGAATTCGACAAGTTTCAGCCTTCACTTGTCACACTTTCTATGGGCTTCTCGTGCAGAACACCCTATACCATTGAAGAGTTACCTCTTAGCTTTAAAACAATCCAAAGAAATGGGGATCATGCATTATGCAAGAAAGAATTCACCGGGCGAAAATGGTTACCGTCCTTTTGGACCAAATCGGACCCGGGCAAAACAGGTTTTTCATATTCTCTACTTTCACTTCCAAACAAAGTCAAAATACTAAAATCTATCAAATCAATCATGTCCGGTGCATCCTATACACATTTACAATGAATTTAAAGTCAATGTCATAGGTTCAATACATTCTGGTGATGATATACACTTATTTATACGCAAATAAAGATTGTTTAGGGACTATTTTGACTATCAGATTAACATGACCGCGGATTTATTTGGCGTTATTTGACCTATATGTAGGACAGGTGGTTAATGGACGTCTTCTTCGTGCAACATGGGTGCGTGTTACAGCTCCATTGTGGCATTAAATAATGGCCTATGAGGGATGTAAACCCTTTCCCACATGCATCAAATATGCAGCAGACGACTTCGAACACATTGAGGATGTTTTGTTGATGGATCCCTATCAGTGAAATTATATTTATCAAATTGAGTTGAAAATATTGCATAAATAGTAGACGACTGCATATCCATCAACAAGCGTCTGTAGTTGAAAAACAAGACGGCTATACCATAAACACTGTATAAACCCATCGGTGGGGGACGAATGACGCTAATCGCAATGGCTTTTGTCGAGCATAGGTAAGAAGCAATGAGCCGGGATTTGTACTCACCACCCCTGGACTCTTAGTCCTTGTGACAAATTGGTTTAGGCTCCAGCGTAACTGTATTGTCGTGATGCGATTCAAATTCCCTCGTAAAGGGCAAAGGATATATGTTCACGATCTGAGATTTTATGCACTACTTAAGTTAATTCAACATATACCTGAACACTTTTCTTTGTTCTGTTTAAGTACACCCATCTCCTTATATAATTTACATTTTCAAAAGGCGACAATGAAAAGTAGTTTATAATATCGTGAAAGAAAACAGAATGCTCAAAACCTGACATTACAAATGTGTCACTTATTCATTACTGCCATTCAACAACTTTCAAAATTCGTCTGATGCAAATGCATCAAAATGCTTCTACAAGAGGAAAAGGCTTAACAGAAATATGTTGTTTTTAATTCCTCGTTAATATTAATGGCTTTCCTGAATTCAAAGAGCCCTTGTTATTAACATCAATGTTAATTGACTTTTGTTGTCAGGAAACGCTACCCTTATGGTTTCTTACCTTCTAATAATTCTATGGCAAATGAGTCTTTCACACTTCTTTGATAAGTTGATTAGGATGGCGTTTTGCGGGCCGTGTGACACTGAAAGGGGTCTTTATCTATTTACATTGTGGGATAAAAAAGCATTCCTCTTCAAAATGAAAACACTCAGTGAATGGGTCAATCCAGACCGTGTATTCCATTTGAGCCGTCCCACGAGAAAACCTTAACATTATGGACTCTGCGTCATGTATCGACCAAGATCATGATAAGCAGTCCGCGCAGGTTAATCCAGGCCGACACATGGGGATAGAGATATAGAGTAATGATTCTTGAAAGAGAAAATCCACAGGGGGCGAAATGTGTCTGTTCGGGTTAGCATGCTTAGGCTGATCCACAATGTTGGTTTTCTCGCGGGACGGCTCATCTATCGTTTGTTTCAATTCGTTTTTCACGCCGCTTTCACTCATATCGCGGCGTTACCTTGGTAATTGACCAGTACTACCCGTATTATTCATTCTGACACTGGGCATCAGTTGTTATGACATCACCGCCACCCTAAGGGCGAAGGAGGATGTTTATAGTGACCGCGTATTTGAAAATTCATCCCGGAGTTCACACTGTAAGAACCTATACAAATGACTTTACTGAAAACTGTGCTAAACAATATTTAAAAAAAAAAGCCATGATAATTAAACAAGACCAGAAATTGCCATAGATATAATGTTATTTCCATAGGGGATCTTTTGTTTATGACGATGCCTGGAATCCTTTTGTTTATGTCTTATGACGTACACTATAGTTATTTCCGCAATCAATAAGGCGCTTTATATTAGAAGAACAGCGATCCTCAGAACATTGCGACTTGGAAAGATCCAGACCAGACTGCACCTAGCCGATTCCTGATCGGCAGGGGCGTAGCTCCCTTTAGGCACTGTAGGCACGTGCCTACACATCTTTTCTAAAAATGCCCCAAAATGCAGCTGTGGCGATACACATCTGCGTAATGTATCGACCAGATCAGCCTGCGCTGTCCGCGCAGACTGATCCGGTCGACACATTCCGTCTAAGGGGGGATAGATAGAGTAGTGATTCCTGAAACAGAAATTCTACAGGAGGCGAAAAGTGTATATCCGGGTAGGCCTGTGTGGCATGCTTAGGCTGATCCGGGTCGATACTTTGCGCAGAGTCCACAATGTTGATTTTCTCACGAGACGGCCTACACATTGATTATTGCCAAGCTACGCCCCTGATCGGTATATTTAATGTGTACCTTCTAGTCGTACAAGTATCCCATAAGCCTTCTGAGAAATGTTAAGAGAACTTATCGACAGTAAAGCAATGCAATTTCATAGAAGTTGTTATTATGTTCGAAACCACGGGGTTGGTTTTCGCGTGACTTAGCTCACGTGAGAGTAACGTTGGGGTAGGTGGTAAAGAGATCTTTGATATTTGCGGACACTTCCTGAACGTGCAGATCGAAAACATTCTACGATACGTGTCCTAAGTGTCTCGCTGCTTTGACGTAACCCTTATCGAAATACAACCAACCTTCAGTAAACGACTTTTAATAGTATTTAGGAAAACATATGGAAAACCTCTACAAATGAAAAGTATTGTAATTGAATTGAGTTGAAAACCTTGTGACAAAAACCGGAATTGCTCATACTAAGCAATTTTACAGGTTGCTACAAAGTTTTCAAAACTCGTCTGCAGCAAATACGTCATCAAAATTGAAAAGGTTAAATAGATACTGGCGTATGTTCTACGTCCTATCTATGAAGGCATTTTGAGAACACTGTAGACAGTGTGCATTTACAAATACCAGTTATTTTCCCTGAACCCTTTCACAAATATAGACAGTTACGATATATTTGCCGATGTGTCTTTCAATTCGTCTGCAACAGATTTGTTGTATATGGGAAAGGGTTAAAGACGCATTCCTCCTTCGTGAAAATATCTGTAAACAATCATGAAGAAAATGACTTTCAACAGGAATACATCTTCAAAGGGGAAGGAGTGTTTACTATTCTTAATTAATCCTCCAACCCATTATATTGATGATTAGCTGACTGCTATAAAGATATGCCTCCAGACAAATTCATATAAATTTACGCTCAATCAACACACACATAGGTTGCATAATATGAATGAATTTGTGAGGGTCTTTTGAGGCTTCTTATTAATTCTGGGAAGTTTAATATTAATGACATCATAAGGTTGGTCATAGTTTTAATCTATTTTTTTTAACATTTTTGACCAAAAGGTTAATCAGCATGTACGTAAATGTGTGTTTGTCACTGGACTATTTCCATATTTCGATACAGCAGCAGTCGATTCCTGGAAGGTAATTATTCCCGTTAATGGGTAACATAGTTAGTTTGAGATACATTAATAAGAGTGTGTTTTGTACTGTAGCAGTTGGCCAGGGACGTAAATAAGACTACGTCCCTGGTTTAGCTAATTAAAAACTAAAAGATTAAAACATTCAATGTATATTTTTCTCAATGTTCATGACCTTATCGTGAAATTGAAAAGAGAACTAGTTCCCGACCTCTTATGTCACCTAAAGGACAGGTTTAACACTCTAATTGTTTATTATAATTGAAAAAACTAATTTGACTAGACATTGCTGCCCCGACATTGCTGAATATTCATGAACTAATACTCAGTTATAAACTGAAAGCGAGTCGGGGCAAACTGCTTTATATTCGAACAAATAGCCCTTTACCACATACAACAAATCTGCAGCAGACGACTTTGAAAATATCTAAGCAAAAACACAGAAAATATCTATAAATGAAGGTATTATTGCCTAAAAAAGTTGAAAACATTGTGGCAAATGGTGAAATTGCTCATTATGCTCAAAGTCTTCTGCTGCAGAGTCGTCAGCAAGCATCTATATGTGGGAAAGGGTAATTACTGTACACGTTCGATACAGAAACTTGACTGAAACACTATTTATCGCCATGCGATAACGCACCATCGGGAGTGTTCAAGTTAGTGGTAGACACGATCACATCGAATACGTTATACTCGTACTGGTGGTTGTGGGTTTGAGTGCTTGTCAGAGTTACACATGTCTGGACGACTAGATGGAGAACGGGGAAGATCATGATTACAGTGACCGCTGAAAGCGCAAGCAGATCTGGATATCTGGAACCGGGGACACAAGTTTGAAAAGTGTTTGAGTTTGCAATGTTTGCAATGTTTAAATGTTTGCAATGTTTGCAATGTTTGCAATGTTTGCAATGTTTGCAATGTTGTTTCAATAAAGACAAATATCCCGTTTTCTTTGAAGTAATGTTTTACTCGTGTGTGTGTGTGTGTGTGTGTGTATGGTAATATGTTTCCTGATAGACAAGTAAGCTTATTTGTTTGCATATTTCCAGCTCTACAAATGGTGTTTTGATATAGAAAGTAATTAGTATTATTCTACTTAGTTCTGACGCTCACGACTCTGGTGTTCGCATTACGACTGACTCGCCCTGTCAGGATAAACAGACCAGTTAACCTGCTCTGCAAACGTCGTGAAATAACTTGTAAATTGTTGAAATCGGCATGAAACATCATACCAACTAAAGTAATTATCGAATAAAGAGTCATTGTCTGTAAAGAATGTCCCCAAATGTTGAAAAAAGCCTGGTATATTCTTCTATGTGTAAGGTAACAACGGTGTATCAGGAATGTTATCAGATCTACTTATTGTCCTGTAAATTAAACTGTCGCATGTTGAATACGTCAGTTTACATAATTTATTTGAGCCGCGTTTGGCGATTTGGGGTCTTTATGCATCCGGGTACAGTACAACCCCTGACACGATCTCATCAGAGCATTCACTGTGCCTCTAATTTATTCCTATATATATCTTGTTACAACATCAAGTAGAAAGGTAGTCCCATTCGTTAACGCCAATGTTACTTTGATATGATACGGTTACGGAGAGTCAATAAGACTCCAAGTTGGCAGACTCGACTTATATGAGCCGTTCCATAAGACAAATCCAGGGGTTGTGAGTTCGAATCCCGGCTCGGAAAACTTTCTTTCCGAGGATTGACAAAAGTCAATGCGACATGCGTCATTCCTCTTCCACCAATGGGCTAAGTCTATGTGGAAAAGCAGCCAGTTGCTTGGGAAGATTGTTGTGTGGAGTACTGGTGTGAGAAAACCAGGAAATGCATGAGTAGGTGAACTGGCCGCCGTGATATAACTGAGAAATTGTTAAAAACGGCGTTAAACCCCAATCAATCAATCAATCAATCCATGAGAATACCAGCAGTGTGGACTCTGCGTAAAGTATCGACCCGGATCAACCTAAGCATGACGCGCATGGTAATCCGGACAGACAATTTTCGCCTCCTGTGGATTTTCGGTTTCAGGAATCATTACTCTATACTTCTATCCCTCTGAACGGAATGTGTCGGCCCGGATTATAGCCATAACGTTGGTTTTCTCGTGGAACGGCTCATACAGTAAATGTCCAAACAGTCTTCGCTGCAAACATGAAACCTGGACGATTTGGCAGGTGAACAGATCGTTCATAATTATGTTAGAATTAACCCTTTCTCACGTCTAGACGCGTTCTGCAGCAGACTTTTTAAAAACAGTATTATAAAATGAGAAATTGCTCAGAAAGGGCTTTCATACTTTCATTTAAAGCGATTTTCCACGTCTTTGCCTTGATGTTTACAAAGTCGTCTACTGCATATCGTTGTTTGTAAGTGGGAGCTAAACAGTTAACAGATTTTTCAGATGTGTTTAAGAACTAATAAACATCTAACGATTACTGCGATGGGTAAATCTGAATACACCCTCTGAGACAACTTGCGTTCATATGTTTAATACATACTCCATTGCAATAAAGATGGATTTATTGTGTGATCTATTCATTATAACTTACGGCACACGTGCTCCATCAAATTAACATCCTGTGTATCTATTCTGATTTCGTATTAAAACGTTTAATTACTTCTGTAGGCCGTCTCGTGAGAAAATCAACATTGTGGACTCTGCGGAAAGTATCGACCCGGATCAGCCTAAGCATGCCACACAGGCGTACCCGGATATACACTTTTCTCCTCCTGTGGATTTTCTGTTTCAGGAATCACTACTCTATCTATCCCCCCTTAGACGGAATGTGTCGGCCGGATCAGTCTGCGCGGACAGCGCAGGCTGATCTGGTCGATACATTACGCAGATGTGTATCGCCGCAGCTGCATTTTTTGGCCATTTTGAGATAAAATGTGTAGGCACGTGCCTACAGTGCCTAAAGGGAGCTACGCTCCTGTTTACTGTTATATTATCATTCCTTTCTTTAGTGTGCCTTTATTACTAA
The DNA here is from genome assembly GCA_031761405.1 of Serripes groenlandicus. Taxonomy (NCBI): domain Eukaryota; kingdom Metazoa; phylum Mollusca; class Bivalvia; order Cardiida; family Cardiidae; genus Serripes; species Serripes groenlandicus. Next base: position 140,583,814 of record JASEVX010000001.1, read on the forward strand.
TTAAAGTTTCGTGTAGGGATCAACATATGTTAGTGCTTTTGTAGCAAACGTCTGTCTGCGAAGAGGAGTAACACTAATTGCTCAGGTTGGGATTTTCTCCTTTTTTCCACGAGATGTTCTTATATGACCAATAACTGATATACGAATGAAGAGCTAATTATATTATTGTCTAATGGTTCAATAAATATATGAAAAATATATCTAAAATTGTTTAATACATATATTCGTTTTTGGAAGCGTTTTACTCTCCTAATGTGAACGTGTATTAATCTATTTGTCAGGTATTTTAACCCCGACCTTTCTACAAGAATATTTGTAACAATGACCTTTCAGGGTACTCATTTAATCTTTTAAACATGCAGACGAGATCTGCACCCAGCGAGTCTCGAAAACATATTGACAAAAGCAGACATTGTTCATAACGAGCAATTCCACCTTTTGTCACAATATTTCAAATTCTATGCTAAATTTGTACGTACATTTAAAGAGATTTTACATATTTGTGTCTATAGTTTTTCAATAATGTCTGCTGCATATATGTATGTGGAAAAAGGTTAAATAAAATAGAAAAGTCAAACGATTTGTTAACCAGATTGCCTGAAAATAATTATCTTTTGGTGTTGCGATATGTCTGCACATGATATGCATAAAGCGTTAAGAAGCGGACACGTGACAGATGCATTTCAATAATGCAGTGTTATTGTTTCATTTCAGGTATCGATAATCGCTTGAATCAACACGATGGTACAACGGTTGTTCATCAAAACATTCCAATAGAAAGAACGATCGATTGATAAGCTGGAACCGAGTCCCCCTTTTGTATAACGGAGTGGAATACTATTCCAATGACTGATCTCATTCAGCACGTTTATTTAGCTGCACTATTTGGATTTTCTGGATTGCTGTTTCACGAAAGTGCGGAGGCAAATGGGTTGACTTTCAGAAATTGTGGCGGAGTATATACGGAGCCTAAGGGTGTCATAAGCACCCCGTCATTCCCCGGCCCTTATCCCACACCCATTAGCTGCGAATGGCTCATCCAGGCCCCACATGGGAAGAAAATCATCATCTATTTCACACAGTTTTACATGAAAGATTCGTTTTATATAACCGAATACGAATATTACCAAGATAAAAGCACGTACATAGGGCGTCACAGCTTAGGACGTATTTCTTGGGAACACGCGCTGACGTCATTGGCGGCTTATAAACCCTACGTCCTGATCGAGTTCGAAGTAGAATCGATTGGAAACCGACATTTACGAGTTATTGATCATTTGCTTGAAGTGTATGGTTTTAACATCACTTACGAAATCTTAGATAAATCGACTGATGTCACCAAACAAACGTGCTCTGTGAATGAGTGCTCGTTTCTTGGAAATTGTTTGGTATCCGCCGATTTCCAGGCGTACACATGTAACTGCTTTGACAAGTTCTTCGGCGAAAATTGCCAGTATGGACCGTACTGCGACCCGGATAATGGTATAAATCAGTGCACCAACGGGGGAAGATGCAAGTAAGTTATTTATTTACGTCATAACAGTGGAAACGCGATATCTCGATGTCGATCCAGAAATTAGTTGTTGGAATAACCGCTCGAGATTATTCCAACAATAATACTTATTTGGAGAGGACACTCATTTGACATAGTACATGTATGTAAGTCCTTATGTGATATCTAAACGTTGCGTAAGCTAAGCAAATAACGTAATATTTCCGCAAATTGTTCGAGTTAACCATTTCCCTCATATAGACGCTTTCTGACGCCTCTGCAGCAGACGGCTTTTTGAAAACATAGTGACAAAAGAAGAAATTGCACAAAACGTGCAATTTCTCCTTTTGCCACAATGTTTTCCACTATTTGTCATAGGTTATCCATTCAATTATGGAGATTTTCTATTTTTGACAAAAGATGTTCAAAGTCGTCTGCTGTAGAATTGTCGTATGAGGGAAAGGGTTAAACGATGTGTTCGAGTTATCGCGAGCCGGATGGACATGTTTTTTCCGCGGCGTGTCCGGGATCAAAAATATGGGGGAGAAATCCAAACAAAAGTACAAATACTGAATAAAGTTGAAAACAGTGCGGCAATAGGAAATGTACATGGACTCTGTTTTGCAAAAGTTTCTGGAAATCTTGTATGACATGACTATTTTTCGAACTGTGCAAAAATTGTTCAGGCTGCGAAGATGAGCAGGTTGGTCTGGTATAAACAGTCGCATGTTAAGTTGCTTTTTATATTTAGTCGTCTCTCTTTTACAATATACATCTTTCTTTAATCATTTTCATGACAGGGGTAATGGCTTGTATGTTTAATTACTCGTTCACCTATGTTTTGATTTATCATTAGACAATATCAAAAACATTTAGATAACTAGCTGATTATCATTAATCTGGATAAGAAGTCATGGTGATTTCAAGGCGTATTAACATAATTATTTTGACTAGACAGAAAGCAATTACTACCTAGTCTACCGACATCAGTCTCGCCTAACCATTTCCAACACACATAAATCGTCTGTTACAGATTTGTTTAGTTGGAATGGATTAGTCTCGATCAAAGTCCTTATTAATTCGTCCTTAACCCTTGCCCACATGCAGAAGTATTTTGACGCAATAGCAGCAGACGACTTTTGCAAACGCTGTGGCCAAAGGTGAAATTGCTCATCATGAGCAATTTCACCTTTGGCCACAGCGTTTTCAACTTTATTTAACAATTAAGCCATCTTTTATGGAGATTGTTAAGGTTTTTGCCATTATCTTTTCAAAATCGTCTGATGCAGATTTGCTGTATGTGGGAAAGGGTTAAAACTTGTTCCTTCTTACATCAAATCTGCAAGAGAGGAGTTTAAAAACATCTAGACAAAAATATGGTAAACACCTATAAATAAAAGTATATTCATTTTATTGATTTAAAACATTTTTGAAAAAGGCCTTTTGTTACGATCCTTTTATAAGTCGTCTGCAACTGATGCATCAGGAGGCGTGGTTAAATAAACGTACCTACTCATACGCTAGAAATAAAACAATCGCTACTTAAGTTCAAATATTGATGAAACTTGGTGCAATGATAACCCTTCAAATAACTAGGCAATTTATAGGCCGGAAGATGTCTCGGTAGTTCAATGGTCAATGTCACTATACACGTTTCTTAATGATACCCTCAGCCACTTTTCTAATGTGATGGGACTTTTTAAAATATTTTCTACAAAGGCAGGTTGAAACCGGATAAATTAATAGTCAATTAGCTACTTGTATCAATTTACAGCTACGTTTCGTGAGTTTTTTAAACGAACATGCACGTACACTTCTTCAGTAAATCGTCATGAATATTCATGTCTGATTGAAAACGAGGCTAAGGTAGCTTAATACTATTCTTTAAGAATAGAATATATGAGCCGTCCCGCGAGAAAAGTAAAGTATCGACCCGGATCAGCCTAAGCATGCCGCGCAGGCTAACCCGGACAGATATTTTTCGCCTCCTGTGGATTTTTTGTTTCAGGAATCATTAATCTATACCTATATCCCCCCTGAGACGGAATGTGTCGGACTGGATTAGTCTGTGCGGACTGCTCAGGCTGATCTGGGTCGATACATTACGCAGATTCTATAATGTTGGTTTTCTCGCGGGACGGCACAGGTCAAGCATTTTGAATTCCAATGCAGATATCGTAATATTTACAGCTGAACTATAAGTTTACTACGGTGATCCGTTAGGGCCATCGTAGTTTCGCGGTGTCGACCTAGGGTCGACAGTACGATAACGCGATGCGATAGTACGATAGCGCGATGCGAAACTGCGAAAACGCGATGCGAAACTGCGAGACCACGATGCGAGGAGGCGATATTAATATCGTACTTTCGCATCGCACTTTCGTACTATCGCATCGCGTTATCGTACTATCGACCCTAGGTCGATATTAATATCGTACTTTCGCATCGCACTTTCGTACTATCGCATCGCGTTATCGTACTATCGACCTCGGGTCGATAGTACGATAACGCCATGCGAAAGTACGATATTAATATCGACCTAGGCTCGATAGTACGAAAGTGCGATGCGAAAGTACGATATTAATATCGCCTCCTCGCATCGTGGTCTCGCAGTTTCGCATCGCGTTTTCGCACTTTCGCATCGCGTTATCGTACTGTCGACCCTAGGTCGAAACCGCGAAACAACGATGGCCCTAACGGAACACCGTAGTTAACAGATATTAAACGGATTAAAACTTCATCAAGGAACGTGATTACAACTTATAGGAATTTCCTGAAGTGCCGAAGGACGATCAATGGATAATGTAATTTTGTAGTACGAAGATAAAGGCGCTTTTCAATTTCGCAAATAAATGAAGTTGACTGCACCTTTTGTAATAACTGCACATATCGAAATTGAAATTGGTCAATCATTTGCATATTAAAGTGGTGTTTAACCTACCCTTTCAAAAGATTCAAGTATTTTCCTTCTAGCTAATTCAATTTTTTTTAAGTTTAAAAGAATGCAATTATTGAAATCGCTTTCTCTCGAAGCTCTAAAAATTATCTTAACACTTTCAGCGCCAAAGGCAATATTGGGGTTTTTGCAAACAATGCAGATTCAGGCGAGTCAGCTCGTAACGAGCTGTCTCACCTGAAATCAGCATTGTTTGCCTTTTATAGTTATAAAAATATTCCAAAAGTCTTAATACAAGAGAAATGGAGATGCCCGATTTTGAACATGGAAGAGTCTACTTTAAACAAAAGGAGAAAGTGCTCATTATGTGTTAGGAATAGAAAACATTCAGAGATCTATATCAATGTAGCATTACCACTTCGGTAATGTAGTGGTAGAGCATCGTCCTCTGAATAGGGGGTCGTGGGTTCGCTCCCCGGCCAGGTTATACCAAAGACTTTAAAAATTGTAGTTTTGACTGCCTTCATTGGCGCTCGGGTTAAGCATGATGACTGACTGGCTTGTGTCATGATAAATTGACCAGAAGTACTGGTAAACTACCCACGAAACGCCGTAATATAACTGACACATTGTTTAAAGCTGCGTAAAACACCAAACAATCAATCAAGGCAACCTGGTGTCTCAAAAATGGAAGCCATATTCAACTCAAACAATTAAGTTATATCTAACGAATTTAGATCTTTTTTTGTGTAACAGTATAGCGTGAAGACTCCTGATGGGCTCGGTATTCGCACCGTCTCGTCAAAGCCTTCACTCGTTTAAATTATTAAGTAAACTAAATTGCAGCTTCTTGAATAGCACCGCTAGTTTAATCCTATCATACAAAGAACACACCAGCAGCAGACAACTTTGAAAACATTGAGGCAAAATTATGGAAAAAGTCTTATGCTGCAGAGGCGTCAAAACGCATCTACATGTGGGAAAGAGTTATGACCAATAGTACTTTAAATGATGCCAAACTTGATATACTCATATGTCCTTGAATTGCGAGACACAGTTCAAATTAATCGACACAAACCACCACGTTTAAGCCATTTGATGTACATCTTGTGTTTAACCGCCTCGATGTTGTAGTACTTAGAGAGTACGCCTTAAGAGCGGGATACCATGGGTTCGATCCCCGGGCGGCTCATAGCAAAGACTTCTTCAACAAGGGTAGTAGTTGTTACCATCTTTAGCGCTCAGGGATATGTAGATAGCAAATTAAGTTGACTGATTAATTAATTGGGTTCACGCCAGTCATATCGCGGCGGCCAGTTAACATACTCGTGTGTCTCCTAGCTTTCTCACATCACTACTCCACACAACATACTTTCCAAGCAACTGGTTGTTTTTCCACATATACTGTCAGCCCATTGGTGAAAGACGAATGACGCATGTCACAGTCACTTTTTGTCAAACGTCGGGAAGAATGTTGGCCGAGCTGGGTTTCGAACTCATAACCCCTGGATTGACAGCCCGCGTCGCTACCGACTGAGCTACCGGGGCTGGATAGCATGGGGACAGACGCACTGGCTGGCTTCATGATACGCTTACCAACAGTCATAGTAATTTACCCAGGAAACATCTTGATATGACTTAGATACTGTTGAAAGCGACGTCAAACTTTATTCATACAAGCAAATCCAGCTTCACATAGTGTACATGTACTATTAAACTAGATGTTATTGTTTAACAAAAAAGAGACAGAGATTTATTAAACGAAATTATAAGGAAATAAGCTGAATATAATGTTACATATTGATTGCATGATCAGATATGAATCTAATAGTCTTGCTACTTTAATTGAAAATTGATTATTACAAGAAAAACTGATTTGTAATCTCTTGAATCGGCTATAAAATTGATATAAATTCCAATATTGTTGGCTAGATGAAGTAATACAGTAAACCGTCAGAAATTCTAAATTATCTGTTTACTGCCGAAGAACAGTTTCGCGATATATTGGATTTTACGCGTGACAATTTACCGCGATTCAGAATGTTCTAATGGTGTGACACTTTCCCATTTATATGACTCTGCTTGAGGAAATATCAATGGCCAAAACAAATTTCACATTTTTACGATTGTCTCCTTTTCCTACTTTGGAATCTTGTCCCTTGAAATATTATTTATTTTGTAAAGAGAACCCAATTCTTTCCTAGTTTTTCTTGTTACGTTATGAAAGAGGCGGAAACTCCCTCCATGATGGAACGGTTTAAATCGCGGCTTCTCCTAATCAACGCGAGTGCCTGAGGATATCATATTATTAATTTACACCACCAATTATTATCAGGCGGTCCTCGTCTGGCAAAAAGTGTCCGTGGATTATATCACTATCTTTTCTTCGTAATGATTGCTATGTGTATTCGGTGAATATGTGTTTATATTTTAAATCTTCGCATTTTTCAGTTAATATTTTATACTATTGCTACCAATTGGTCACGGTTTTGTCCGATTCTCCACATATGGAAATACCATGCAAGACTAATAATTAAGGAAACCCCTACGGCTTCATATTTCCTGAGAAACAGACCGACCTTGAGTTCGTGGGGGGAACACGTGCTTGTAAACAATGTTTTAATCTTATTCCCCCCGTTTGCTAGATTTCTACATACAAACATGTGCACTTTAACGATATACAAGCAATAGATTACTTCGCCGCATCAAATAATTATACAGGAATTGAGATCAAGATAAGCTTATTCGGATATTTTCTACACCGCGAATCTCTTATTATTCACTGAAACCCGTTGGATCCTCACAACTTTCAACATAGTATTTAAATGTTCAAATATTTAAGAACACGAAATACGCCCTTTATCTCGATTCATATAGACGGAATGAAAGTCCTAATGGAATGTTCAAGACGTTGTGGTATTTTGGGGAGATTTAATGTCTGCTAATTTACATGTATCAATTGGCATTAATTGCGGATATAAGACGCACGAGCGTACTCTTAATACTTACTTCTGTGGAAGACAATTGTGCAGTTGTAGAGCGTCGGCCTCTGCTACCTAAGGTCCCGGGTTCGAATCCCGTGATAAGCAGGCTCTTCCTTTGCCATTTGTCCACACAAACGGCGAGAGTTCTGTAAAGTCTCGATATAGCAGACATCGAGCATGATTAATTTAGGCCAAATACTTGTTTCGCAATGGATGTCAAATAAATAAGTAAAGTCTGGAATAGCATTCCATCACATATAAAGTACTCAACGTCTATTGTATCATTCAAACGAAATTATAAGAAATACCTTCTTGAAAAGGTTCCATACTAACACTATCTTGATTACTTGCCGTTATTATGTTAAGAATTGTATTTAAAGTAGTTGGAGTGTCTGTCTTCACATGATTGAAAATTAATTCAATTTGTATTTCATGCCATCATTTTTCATTGAAATTTGCATGTTGTTAAATGTAATGTTTGTGTGTGTTATAATATTATTAAAGGCCATATGAAAATAAGATATGTATAGCCATTGTTAAATTGTCTGTATGTGTCTTAGATGTAACCTTCACAAAATAAAGATATTATTATTATTATTATTATTATTATTATAAAATAAACTAACACTTGCTGAAAGTCTGAGCTAGAAGTTCCGAGGGCTGTCAGTCCAGATGTCTTGAATTTGAATTCCTGCTCAGCCATTTCATATTCCGATCATTTACAAAAGTAATTGTGGCTACCGTCATTCGTCGTTCACATTGGCTTCATATAGGCTAATAGGAAATGTAGCCATGAAATCGAGGGCTTTGCGTGAAACGGTTGTAACTGAAATTTGTATTTTTTTACCAAGGTTAATCACCTCGCCATAAAGTCTTTATAAGCGTTAAATAATTTTTCTTGGTAAACAATGGAAATTAAGGTGCCATTGCTCGTGCTGAGCAATGGCACCTAAATTTGCATTGTTTACAAAGGGGTCAAAATTGCCCCTAAACCAGGGTTTTCAAAATAAGTTTTTAGTTACAACCGTTCCACGCCAAGCCCTCGAAATAGGAAGTGTGTTGTGTGGCGTACTGATGCTATAAAGCCAGTAAACGCAGTGCCTGGCGTTATATGACTGAAAACAAAACAAAAGCTCCAATCTGAAGTCCCAGCTACATCAAAGATGAATGACATACGAATGTCCGTCAATCCTTATCAACATACAACATATCTGCAGCAGACACCTTTGAAAACTTCACTGCAAAACCATGAAAACGTTTCTGTAAATGAAAATGTAATTATTGAATAGAGCTAAAGATATTGTGCAAAAACAGACCAATGGCTCTTTATAATGAATTTCTCATTTTAACAAAATGTTTTCGAAACTCGTCTGCTGTAATGGTGTCAAAGTGCATCTGTATGAGGGCAATGATTGATGGGTTACACATGGCGCGTTCTCGCATCATATTTATTATATGAGCCGTTCTCCAGGAAAATCGACCTTAACGTCATTATCTCTCATATAGACGATTTATGACGCCTCTGCAGCAGACGGCTTTTGAACACATGGCGACAAAAGAAGAAATTGCTCAACACGAGAATTTTTCCTTTCGTCAAAATGTTTCACATGTATATTTAATTATTGTACTTTCATTCAAATGTAGGTTTCCAACTTTTTCGGGTATGTTTTCAAAGTCGTCTGCTGCAGATTTGTTGTATGTGGAAATGGGTTAACTTAATTATTCCACGCTTTGGAAAAGACCTACCATCGCATCCATGCTTATATATTTTAAAAGTAAGATACTGAGTTTCTTCCTTGAAAAAGATATATTAGACGTCCCGCGAGAAAACCATCATTCTGGACTGCGTAAAGTATCGACACGGATCAGGATAAGCATGCCGCGCAGGTTTCAGGAATCATTACTCTATACCTCTATCACCCTGAGATGGAATGTGTCGACCCGGATCAGTCTGCGACGTCGATACATTACGCAGATGCCATAATGTTGGTTTTCTCGCAGGACGACTCAATTATGGCTACGTTGCAAACAATACAGAGCCGGATCATTTAGGTTGGTTTTCGCAGAGCGCCGATCAAATGTATTTGCCTTTAATGATATTCTATTGACCATTCTCTTGATGTTTTGATGACTTTCTATGTACATAGGCTTACCTTCGAAGGCCGGTTCTTGTTAAAGCTGGTATTCTTGTCTGAGGGTATACACTGTAAGAGGTATGCCACAGTTCTGTCGGATGTTGATGGAAAGAAAGCGAAATTTTGCTTAGGATTTTGAATTGAGGACAACTGCTCTAATATCAAGGTTATATTTAAGCCTTTCTCACATACAAACAAATCTGCAGCAGACGACTTTGAAAACATATTGGCAGAAGTATTGAAAATCTCTATGAACAAAAGTGTAAATTATTAACAGAGCTGATCATAGTGTGGCAAAAGGAAAATTTGCTTATTATGAACATTTCACATTTTGCCAGATTATTTCCAAAAGTGTTCTGCTGCAAAGGCCTCAGAAATCGTATGTATGTACATGTAGGTAAATGGTTATCCTGGTGTGAATTCAGATTTGCAATCTGATTCGTGTTTCTGGCTTACAGCCGCCTGACACTTTTTTATATTAGGCAAATTTAAATACACGATCATGGTAATCGCGCTTTGTAGTAGATCACAGACTTCTCCTTTCTTGTAATTTGCTCAGCCTGTATGATTAGTTAGAACCTAAAACATGTGTATAACCATGAAGTTGGCGTGGTGAATCGATAAACCAAATCACCGTTAGAACATAAAGAATAGTATTACTGTAGGGCCGAGACCTTGATAAGAGGGCTACAACTTGTACCGTTTAGTACAGCATTCTTAGTAACTAACAAACCTTTGTTGTCGGTACTCAAAAGGGTCATATCAATGAGACGAATCGTTTAAATACTCACAACATAGGATTTGCGGATCAGATCATTCGTTTTATAATATGAAATACACCTTCATCTAGAACACTGGTAGGATACTCCTGTTGATGTTGTAACACAACATACTCATGTTGATGTTGTAACACAACATTTGCAGGAATAATATCCAATATTTTACTTCATGCAAACGCCTTAGCAGCAGATGAATTCGGAACAGAAAATTGGCGTGAAAAGGACACATTGCTCAAATGAGTTAGTTCTCTTCCTTTTTTCTCCCCTATTTTTGGTTTTCAATGTTATCTATAGGTTGCTTGTCTGACATATGGCCGTTCCGCGAGAAAACCAACAGTGTGGACTCTCTGCGTAAAGTATCGAAACGGATCAGTCTAAGCATGCCGCGTAGGCCAACCCGGACAGACACTTTTCGCCTCCTATTAAGTTTCTGTTTCAAGAATCATTACTCTATACCTTTATCCCCCTGAGACGGAATGTTTCGGCTCGGATTAGCCTGCACGGACTGCATTATGAGTCCATAATGTTGGTTTTCTCGTTGAACAGCTGATATGTCTAAATAATAATCTTGTCATTAATGTGTACGCAGATACATACCTGAGTCTTCATTTTCCGCACTTGCAGTAGGACTATTTTTTAACTGAAACATTCACCAAATAAGGACAATGTCCTGATTATTGGACTCGTCAGGGATCGTCTAGAAATGGGTCTTCGCAAATTGGGGGATGTAAGACAGTGGTTTTACGGATACTGTCGCTTTTATTCGTACATTCGTACATTATTACGAAAAATCAAAGCGCCAATGGCACTGTAGTGGCGATCGTATGGAAAATCCTGCAAAGTAACAAGCAGTATATCGGTGTAGGGCTTGCGATGACTCTGGTGCGGGTATATTTGAGAATGTATCAACCCTGCATCTTTTGACAGTAGAATAATGTTAGTTTGCCAGAATGTTGTCTTGGTGATTATTTAGTTACGTTCTGAAATTGGTCATGATGTGTTCAAAATTAGGCCATTCCAAAGTTATGAAAAATCTAGTTGGTATTCGATAGACTACCGTTTTAGCTCATTAGAATGACTATTTGTAATCTAAATTGTTTGGGTAATCACATGTTTATCACCAGGTCGTTAGGCCATATTAAGATAAAATATATTTTACACTTTAGAAATGACTAAAGAAAGGAGAGAAAACAGTATCCATTAGTTTGGTGTTTGTTTCAATTATGTCCGATATTAAACAGGTCTGTTCAATTTAGTCCCTTCACATTGCATGATTGAGGGTTGTCACAGTGTATTTATATGTCTCTGAGGTTGTTAAACTGCTTCGAATAATGTGAGTGCAAAAACAAACACAAAATATGCTCCAAAAGCACAATTTCACTATTTGCCAAACTGTTTAATTTATGAAAATATAGGCATATATTATAATGCTAGATCTTCAAACTCAATTAGGCTACACTGTCAGCATTGATTGCTAATTGACTCTAGAACGTGCAGACGTGTATACATAACGTGTGTACACACTGCCATCGTGTGTCCTTTAAACCTTTGTAAACCAGTCTTATTATCTTGACGCTTTCATATATTTAAACAAGTACAAAATAAAGCGTTTATAATATTGAGATTTACAAGCTTTTCTGGTTTTTGGTCTCGCGAGCTATTTATAGAACCTTTTGGAATTTCCAGATTTGAGTATCACCAGAGTTGTCGTTATTTGCAAGGCAGAACGCGCAATGATATTTATTATCTGCCAAATCATGACGAAGATAATCAGAGTACAACCACAACCAACTCCTGCCGAATCAGGTTAAAGGTCAAATGCAATGCAGAATTTTTTTTATCAATTATAACCCTACGCTTATTCAGTAATTGTATACAAATACATCAGAAAAATCCATTCTCCGGTATCTTTACTCAAACGGGCGCTATCAGTGAAATACGCAACGTGATTTACTTGACTTTCGCACCTTTCCAATAATCGATTTTCGCGCATGCGCAGTCCGCCCGGTTACCGATGACGTCATTCGTTGACATCTCAACCATATCTGTAATGGCGACTAGTGAAATACTGCAAGGTTTAGAAGAAACAGAGGGGAATTCTGTACTAATATCCGCAATTCCGAATGTTCAACCGTACCAGTTTGAACCAAGACGACCATCGATACCTATTTATTCGTCAGATTCGGAAACTCAATCTTCCAGCGATGAAAACGAGTACGATGAAAATGATCGCGTTGACAATACAAATTGGTAGGAAAATTTCTTGTTTTATTCAAAGCTCAAATCGTTTTTCTCCCGTACTTTGTTTTCAAAGATCTTCATGTTACTTCGTTATTTAATATACTTAGCCATTTCATTCGATCAAAATTATATAACATATAAACACATGTTTTTATATATGCCTCTGATATAACCGAACCGGTGTTTTCGAAGTTGAACATTTCTGCTTCGATCTAGTCTAATCAGGTACCGTATATACCGTAAGTTACCAGTACTAGTAGTACTACTTGTTGTCCATTTTCACTGAAACCAGTCAGTCAGTATATATTCCTCTATCATGTGCACCAAGGAAGGAAATGCATTGCAATAATTTTCAGGCTTTTGTATCACTCGGCTGGGGATCGAGCAAGTACAAGCTTATGGTCTATTTCCCAATAAAACAATGATCTATTTTAGTTATTATACATGTTGTAGATGTGGAAGTCAAGAGGTGGAGATTAAGTTACGTAAATTCCTTTTTTCAGGTGTCAATGTGGGCAGTGTGTACCAATGGCAACAATTAGAGAATCCTGCTGTTGTAGAGAAAATGGTTTAATGGATAGCCTGCTGGTGGACTCGGGTCTGACATGCATTACAGAACACGAAGGTTTCATAGGCAACTGTCTGAACCAGTATGTTGTAGAGACCTCCTTTTATGAATATTTGGATTGTTATGGCCACATAGGGGATGATGAACCGATCCATGAGTAAGTGAAGTTTTAAATTTCCTCTGTAGATTAAGCATTCATATAAATATTTAAATATCCATTCCCAAATACACCTACTCTGCAGCAGGAGACTAAAACAATCTAGACAAAACTGGAAAATCCGTATTAATATAGGTATAACTACTGAATAGAGCGGAAAACATCATTTTGAGCAATTTCTCTTTTTGTCTCAATGTTTTCAACAGTCTTCTGCTGCAAAGGCGTAGACACAAGTTAACATGTGGGAAAGATGCCTGTAAAATAGGGAATCTGCCATGGTTAGTGTCGGGATTTTTAATGTTATAATTGAAAGGATGTTGAAATGATATTAAAAAACAATAAACAACATATATCATCATCAAATAAAGCAGAAGAAAACACATCCATTGATGTAATCAATTTTTAATTTAATACATCATAAGCTGCTAAAGCAGCAGTAAACTTTGGAATCTTTTCAACAAAAAATGCAATAAATCTGATAAATGCTTTCAAAATATATTAGTACTATAACATAACTATAACTGTTTTTTATAGAAGTTGAAAACATAAGTAGGAAAACAGAAATAATTTGCCATGGGAAATTTCTTCTTTTCCAATAAATACAATATATCTACAACTTTTTATCACAGGATGTACAGACATGTAGCCTACCGAAGGCTTACAAGATGGATATGGCATAGACTTGGAAGGGGTGTGCGGAAAGTTCTACCAGCCTGTGCTGTGGAGAAGATCAGACAAAAGTGGCCCTCTGAGCAGTACACTGGATTTCAATATGCTAGAGACTATTGAATTGTTTTGACATTTGACACATTTGAAATAGATGTGATTAACATTTAAACCAGTAAAAATATATATTGTTGTTTTTACAATTCCATGTCTACATTGTTGCAAGCTGTGAATGCATTGTTAATATTTCCCACTTGCACCTCTGTCTAATGAAATTATTTCTGAAAAAGGAGAACATTTCCCATAAAGATTCATTTTTCCTTTATTCATAGAGAATCTATAATTTACACAGACCTTGATGCTGTCTTCTGCTTCTGATTTTCAGTTTGCAGGACATGGTTAATCATGCCTATAATATATTGATAGCTACACTTGAAAACTTGTTTGCTTAATTTACCCTTTCCCACCTATAGACGCTTTCTGACGCCTCTGCAGCAGACGACTTTTGAAAACATTATTGCAAAAGGAGAAATTGCTCATGATTGGACAAAATATTCCAACTTTGTTTAACAGTCAACCCTTTCCCTCATACGACAATTCTGCAGCAGATGACATTGAACAGATTTTGTCAAAAAATAGAAAATCTCTATATATGATTACATTGTATTATTGCTAAATATATGCACAGAAACACCCTTAGGGAAAATGGCAGTCACAATTGTATAGATGAAAGGGCTAATTATTGTTAAATAAACATATTTGTTTGACATTTCCTAATCTGTATACTTAGTCATGTACATGTAAGGTGTGAAAACACTTGTTTTACAATTAAACAAAATTTGGTTATAACACATGATTTCATCAGGGACATAAATCTATGTCCCTGATTTCATTCAACATGTTCAAGTACAAATAGTGTATGATTTAGATTTTCTTGACCAATACTCACTAAGATTAATACAGTATGTAATAAGGCCTTAGGCAGACTTATAAAACACTTCTTTATTGAAGTTTTAACTTTACAAAACAAGTAAAAAATACTAGTAATTCATATTGCTCAGTATTACCCAGTATTGCCCAGTTAAACCCAGTAAAACCTGGGTTTTCCCGGTATTGCCCACTGGGCTGGGCAATACTCATAAAACCCGGGTTTTTGCCAACCCTGATTTAAAAGCAAACTGTTCATCTGACCACACTTATATCAATTTGAGCATTGTGCGGGAAAACTAATCTAAATGTAGCTGTGAAATTGTCACCCTTTACATCCTTCCTACATGAATCAATCAATATCAACCATGTTGACATCTACCTGTTTGTTGTTTATAGCCGAGCTAGATCAACCAGCACATTTGTTAAGACTGATCTTGAACTACATTACTCTCAAAAGTCCACATAGTTTGTGTTACTATAGAATATGGATCATATTAAGAGTTAATTGCTCTTTCAGGAACTAAATTAAAAACTATGATTTGATTTATCGATTGTGTTTTACGCCCTTTTCAAGATTGTTTTAATTATATTGAGGCGTTTCCTGTTGGAGTATACAGAACAGAACTACTAATAATTTAAAGTTTTGCGAATCTTGACTTGTGAGCTGATACAACAGCTTCTTTATTGACAGCTGGATACTTGTGACAAACAGGTTTCGGTGAGGACATCATTACATTCTTCAAGTCTTCTCTGCATTCCTGATAGCTATTGAGCGTTTTTCTCCTGTCCATAACTTCATCCATCAGCTTGTCGATGTAGTCTGAAATATAATGTTTCATGCCATGAATTTTCATCTTAGTTGTGATTATTGTATAAAAATACATATGGTAGTCAAAACCACTCAATATCAGGATCAGCTAATCTGTTTCTTTGTATTTTGTTTTATGAAACTTTCAACAATTTTCTAATTATATCACTGCATTTCCTGGATAAGTAATACTTGTCCATTAAGTCTGATACCAGTGAGACAGTCGTAATGCTAACCCCTTAATCAACAGTACAAATGAGGGAAAGCCGTTAGTTGAAGATGAGCTTAATGTTGTTAGCAGTACATTGTTCAGAAAAGCCTATGTTATAGGTTAATAATTGTTAAATATCATATAAGGAAATCATTGGATGTCAGAACTACACCCCAAATTCAAATTAAATTGGAGCTTTGATTGATTGATTGATTGTTAGTGTTTACACCACTTTCAACAAATTTTCATTTAGCAGACGATTTTTTGTTCACTCTCCATTTCAAGTTTAAATCGGTGTCTCCTGGGAATGTAAACAAGGAAAGGCCTGGTACGTACGCGTTACTACAGCCTGGAGCAACACACCGAACCGGCATTGTGTCGTGTCAATTCAGCGTTCACGAGAAATAGATACAAATTATCAACACAACGAAAACAATCCTCTGCACTCTAATATTCCACCATTTTTGTGAGCAACAATTTACGTCACTTCCGGTTTAATCACGCGACACAAATTTTAGTTAGACCGATACAGGTGCGCCCACACAAAATCCACGATAACTACATTATTTCAAATAATTTAGTGAAATTTTTTACGCAGTTGTTATTATAAAAGTAAAAGTCACAAATAAAATACAATAAAAAAGTGCGTTTCATTTCACCTTTAAAGGTCAAAAGGTTACGGTTGACTACAGTAAAAATAAAACGAGGCACAGGAGTATCATGATACTCTGCATAGCGTACCCAAGACGCCCGATGATATTTATTATCTGCCCAAACATGAAGAAAGATAATATGTAAATAGTTTAACTCTATTTAGATATTTTCTCGATAAATCTCAAATATTAGTACCAATCCGGTATCAAAGTAGCACTAACATTATCATTATTAATCGTGTGCCTGCATCACTGATGGAACTATATATATATATGGGGTTTAACGGAAGTGAGTAAATTGCCTTTGCAGAAATATCCAACCGATTGTTCAA